>MU886914.1:0-16407 GCA_036418205.1 Ostertagia ostertagi
TTACCTTTAAAATGTGTCCATGAATCTGAAGGGATGTGGAAGCACGCGGCCAGAGTCGGTCCCAGTCAGTTGCGCGCGCTTTTACTGAAGAAAAAAATCTCAGTTCAGGAACAATCAAAAGGATTCTAAAAGGAGCCGTGTAAAATGACGGGGAGGATTCTACCATTCGACAAGAAATGCAGCCTTTCAGCGTCAAAATCATGAACATATTAGGTTGTCCCATAATTAGTGAATCACTTTGGGTATTTTTGAATTCAATTTTTTTCTTTTTTATTCGAAGTTCTTGCTCGTCCAAACATACACCCCTGTCATCTCTATTCTGTTCATGGGAATTGATTCACTGTCTCTCTTCTGAAACTGCGAGGTCATGTCACTTTGCGCAGAATTTTTTCCTGGGGAAGAGGGTTAGAGCCCAGACTGGGTTGTCTTTTGTTGACACGAGGTTAGGGCCACACGGCGGAGGTGGAAGAACTGTTAGCCTGGAAGTCTCCAATTTTTTATGAATATTCTCTGCAAGGTGGGGTCGAACGACCTCAGGAAAAAAGCAGACTTTGTCTTGCTTTACTTTCAAATCGAACGCGTCGCCATTACGCTGTAGATGCTGATCTTCTTCAGTGTCCCTGTATAAGAAAGAAAGAAGATGTAGTGAAAAGGAAATAGGTCAAACAAGAACCTGGCGGCGCTTCCCAGCCCAAGCTCCTCTCTGTTGTTTCACGATTGTCTCGGAAAGGTCGGACTTAGGAGGAGGTTGAGCTTTTGATGTCAGAACTTCGGAATCGTTCAAGCTACGCTACCGTTCCTTGGGATTTGATAGCACACTCTACCCAGTCCACAATCCTGGTGACTATGCTG
This sequence comes from Ostertagia ostertagi, assembly GCA_036418205.1. Lineage (NCBI taxonomy): Eukaryota > Metazoa > Nematoda > Chromadorea > Rhabditida > Trichostrongylidae > Ostertagia > Ostertagia ostertagi. The sequence continues at coordinate 853 of MU886914.1, forward strand.
GATGATCATTGTAAGGAACTAAGGGAGATCAGAAGGAACATGACGATGTCAGATCGTGTTTGGAGCTGTTTCGAGGCTCAAAGCACGGAGAGCAACAAATTTTACATTCTTAATCTTCGCGACTCCGTAGTTGTCTATGTTGCTCGTCATTAAAGGAATCTTGCGCGGAAAATTCTTGCACTCTTTCCTAACATGAATATGTCAGTAACATGAATATGTCAGTTGTGATCACTGGAAATAGCACACAAAGTTTCACGCATGAAGATTCGGTTTCTGAAGAGAAACAAACGTACAAAAACTACACGTTATGGACCATCGAAGGACCAGGAGGCAGAGCCAGGCGAGGCATGGAAAGAAGACGGCGTTTGGCCGGCTACGTACCAGGCGACGCAATGAGAGAATCGGGTTAAAGCGCGCGATTTCGGAGAGTGGAGACAAATCGATCGATGGAATAGGATGGAGTAGAAGTGTAAGATGTGAATGCAACGAAGCAGAAGGCCAGAAAGAGCTTCTAGTGAATGCACTCCAAGAACCAAGTTTGAGCATCCCCGTCGCCAGCATTCGTGAAAGACGTCCGTGGGCAATTCGAACGCGTAGCAGCCTTTTCGAGTTTTCGAATTTCTAATCAAAACGAAAGCAATACTTCAGTTCTTTTCACTATTATCGTGGATAATGAGTCTCAAGCCAGTGATTTATGGCTGAAATAGAATCATGATTTTTCCGCGCAAGATTCCTTTAAACCCTTAGACTACGACTTTTTAAAAAACAAGTTATTGATGTGTTTTATGTAGTAACAGTCTAGCAACAACTAATCATCTGTAGAAATTTGGCTGATGCGCGCTGGGTTTGAGCTGGGATTCGATCCAGAGACCATGTGCGCGGCAGTGGGCCCCTCCTGTCACCACACCATCTCCGCTCGAATGAGCATTTTTGAACAGTTCAAATACCATTCAACAAATACACATTTATCACATCTCATTCGTGGAACTAAGGCAATGTCTGGTTGGGAACGCACTTGAAAAGAATTGCAAGCCGCACTTTGTAGAAGTGCTGCTCCCCTGCCTACAGGCTGCGCCCACCGGCTGCTTCTCCTCTAACGAATTTTCGCTGGTTTTTATGCTCGAAAGCTGCGTCATCATAGGAGTGTTCTACTACCACTTCCGCATCAAACGAACTGACAAAACTCCGGAGGTTGGAATTTCCAACGCAGTCGTAAAACGCCGTCGTCCTCTAACTGGCTTGCGGCCGATAAAAACCTCCATCCGTCATCGGTTTGCTTATGTTTCACCTGTTTCACAATAATTGAGGGAAATATTAGAACCATTAACACAATACAAAGAGTGTGAGACTCGAAAACTACCTTTTCGGGAGCTGTGCACACTGCCCAGTGACCTGTGGAACGACTTGCTTATCAACTTATCCAGCGTAACTCGCTTAGACTTCTGATACTTCGCTGACAGAGTACCAAGTTTCTAGTTGTGCACAATTCCGCCATAAAGCGGGCCCTCCGATCTCAATAAGTGCCAAAACTGTGGTAGTGACTTTGACTACGGAAGTGGGACACATGTGTACCACCAGTAGTCAAAGATTAACTTACGCAGGATGACTCGCTTTAGCTTCTGACGATTAATGTCATAGTAAGAATTAGAAAGCTTCTATATGTGCACAATTCAGCCATCAAATGAGCGCTCCTGCCTCAATATTCCTGAAACTGTGGTAGTGTCTTTGACTACGAAGTGGGACACATGTGTCCCACCAGTAGTCAAAGGGTTAAGGAGTTGGATACGCTCTGGCAAATAGCGACTAGTTTGTCCAGTTCCATTCTTAGTGGCGCTGGCTAGGGCAGTGAGATTGCCAGTCGAGGGGTACCTTGGAGTGTGGGTCATCTTCAAATAAAAAAGCCAACCTCTCGATAGAGTGAACCATAAGCAGACCGTGGATTGAGGGAGCGTGCCCTCGCCTATCTGCTGGTTGATTCTCTATGTTGTTGGGCGTTTGAAAGATCCTAATCAGAAGTGATGAGGGAGCTCAAAAATAGGTTCCAGAAAAATTGAAATATCAGCCACGGAAGGCAGCATGTAAATGGGCTGAGTAATTGCTCAGGTAGGATAATGTGGATGCTACTTCGCAAAACATGTTTCACGCCTTCACCATAGCAATAAATGTAAAGTGATTCACTAATTATGGGACAACCTAATGTAAATGTTAAAGTTGAGATTCGCCAAACAATACACTCATACTGGAAAGAAAAAAGCTCGTGGATTCCGAGTTCGCTCCCATTTTCAGACAAAATCGTCTCTGAAAGAAGTCCCGGCGACTGGGAAGAAGTGCGTAAATGTCAGCGATTGAGGGTTAACTGCCGTTAGTGGGTAGAGTGATCCACGGAACATTATAAGTGGGTTCCAAGAAGTCATGAGGACCGGAAAAAAGTGGATAGAGGTTAGCGAAGGGAAAGTGGTCGACTACCTTAGGCGGGCTCAGCTCGCACCAAAGTGAGCGGAGTTTGCCGCAAAACTTCATCACTCGGTCTCGCAAACCCGGTTCTAAGAAGAAGTCGGGAAAGAAAACAAGGTAGAGTGATCATAGTGGGCGTGGCACGAGCGGGTGATAAAAATTGAAGAGCTGCCTTCGACATTTTTACAGCACTGCCAAAGTGATTGAAGGAATAATTCTCAGCCACACAAGTTCCAGCCATATTGCGAAATAAACTGAAGAGCTGCCGTGCCCTCCGCTTCCATACAGCACTGCCTCAGTGAAGGAAAGAGTACTTTTTGCCAGACACGACTTTCAGCTAAATAACAGCCCACTAAAGAGGAAAACAAGTCTACTAATGTGAGAAAATTGCAGAGTTGCCGTGCCCTCCGCTTCCATGTAGCACTGCCTCAGTGATTGAAAGAGTACTTCTTAGCCAGACACAACTTTCAGATAAATAGCAGCCCACTAAAGAGGGAAATTTCTTTGAAGACCACCCGCTTCCCCACAGCGCTGTAGTGGTGATTACAAAAACCCTTTCTAGCCACACAGCGGTCGACCCACAGAAATCTTTTCGAAATTTCTGAAAGAAAAAACTCATTTCTGACAAGAAAAGTTTTTAGAGAGCTTCCATGCCCACCGCCTTTATATAGCAGTACAGTGGTGATTGGAAGGGCTTTTCCCAGCCAGAGTTTAAGCCAAATAACAGGAGGTCAAAAAATGAGTATATTTCGTTTTAAAAAAAATTCGAAGAAATGCCGTGCCTTCCACATTCCGAAAGCACTGCCACAGTGGTTGAAAGGACACTTCCGCCGCGGTTTCTAGCCGAATACCACTACAAATGAAAGGAAAACAAGTTCACTATCATAAAAAAGAGCTTCCGTGCGGTCCGCTTTCCTACAGCACTGTAGTAGTGACTGTTCTATTTCAAAGGATTTTTCTTAGCCAGACTTTAAGCAAATAAAAGGAGTGGCAAAAAGAGTATGTTTTGTGCCAATGTGTTCGTTCAAAAACCTTCGGAGATGCCACGCGCGTTCGACATTCCTACAGCACTGTCCTCCGTGATTAAAGGACACTTGTAGAAGGCTGAGCCGTGCCCTCGGTGCTTTTTTAGGGCAGCTGAAAGAGGTGATCAGGAAAGACGTCTCTCAGCCGGAGACAGGATTTTCACAGGCGAGTGGCTCTGAGAAACAAAAAAGAGTGTCATTTTTGCCGAAATGTTGCTGATTTGAAGTAGCGCGCCAAGCCCTCCGGCGTCCATACAGCATGTTATGGTGATTGAGAAAAAATTTCATATCAGTATTACTTCGCAGGGAGTTGACAGGATAGCGGAACTGTCTCTTTCACACTCCAACGGTCGACTATGGTAAGCCAACGGACATTCCAAGACGGACTGAGGGTGAGAAACTCTGCTTGAACGCTCTCGATCTTTACACCCCTTGCGTATTGACGGTAGAAGCGCTTGCGTTCAAAGCGAGCAATGACAAGAATTTCTGCTCCAGGCAGACGACCGATGAACAAGAAAATGATATGGCAATCCTTTAAAAAAATGAGCGTCCCACTGAGAAGAATTCTGTCAGTGGCCGCCGGCTGACTTACCTTGCCAATTAGAGGGCGCTTCCGTTAGTAATGACTGCTGGTTTGACTTTCGGTGAATGAACAAAGCTTGCAGAGCGTATTCCAAAAAATGAAAAGAACCCTCTCTGAAAAGCCTATGATGCGCTTGATCCGGTTTATAACGACTTTCTATTCATAAAGCGTCCCGTATTGAATACCTACCAGGCATGAATGCTTTCATAGCCGGTTACTGCCTCGACGAAATTAGTTTTCCTCAGTATGCCAGGACAAGAAAACGGGTTTTTTTTGTGTGGTCGCCGCATCGGCTTGCTTGGGTAGTGGATAGGCGCAGTGTTAAGAGATCATGCTGTCGTTGCGACCTGCTGAAGAAAGTTGCGCGGTTTCGATCGCCTGCTAGCGCGTTAGAACATAGAAGGCATAAAAGCAAGTAAAGCATTTGCCGTTGAGTCAGAGGCCCTTTTTGGGATGGCGGCACGCATCGCGTACTTCGCATGGTGTACAGTTCCGGCGTAGGGGGTTGTGTGAATGCGATATGGGCCTGATACAAGTGGACTGGTGCAGGGGGAGCTACTGCTTCAAGATCAAGCGTTTTATCTCCCAGACAAGTTCGTGGTGGGATTAGCCAAGGGTAGAGCCGGACCCCGGAGGCGATGGAAAGGTTGGTTGGCTCGGGCGACTCACGGACCAGGATGCTTGCATCCGGGAAGCCGCATCGCGGGGTCGAATGGCGGCGCGGCCGACTTGTCATACAGGCACGGGTCTTCCCGCGCTAAATCGATGCGCTTGGCAAAGAAATTGGGCAAGAATATGGCTTCTGAGTACCAGGCTAGGCCCAGGAGTGAAGACAGGCAGGATGGGGCTCCGCGCTGGCGGGGTACACAGCCCAGTCAGCTCAGGCAGAAACGGATGACTCCTGAAAGGCGGAAAAGGTAATCAGAGATAAAGTAGCGTATCGTCCGAATCGGCAAGTGGCTGCCGGCGCAGAAATCACCTCGCCCAGAGTTCTCATGGCGTAGGTACGAGTGGCAGAGAACGGGGCGGCGCTCGGCCAAAGAAGCTAGTTCGAATAGGGACTCTTAACGTGGGATCGCTAACTGGGAATTCCCGAGAGGTTGCTGACCTGATGACGCGCAAGAATATCCAAGTCCTATGCCTTCAGGAGACGCGATGGAAAGGTGCTAAGGCCAGGGAAATTGCGGAGGAAGGTGTCAAATCTGACTACAGATGGGGAATGGACACCAAGACGTTGTACACAGCGTGGGCTATCTAGCGGGTAGGAAATTCGCTGCAGAGGGCTATATCTCCGTTGTGGAACGAGGAGTCAGCCGATTGGATCGATGCGCGTGTGAGAGGATCGAACCGGAAAGAGGTACTGGTCAAATTACTCGTCCGTGTACCACGGACAGGTACAGGCGATGCTGCCCAAGACGAAAGTTGACCTGAGTTCTGGACGGAACCGATAAGATATAAATCGTCGAAGGCGGGGAGATTACGATGACCAGTGAGGCAGGTGATCTGAATGGCCACGTCGGCAGTGACAGGAGAGGCCGGGAAAGGGTGCACGGAGGTAGAGGGATAGGAGTGAGGAACGCCGAGGGAGAGAGGGTCCTGGACCTGGCTACGGCCCACGATCTGGCAATCTGCAGCACGTTCTTCGCGAAAAGGGAGACTCAGAAGGTAACCTACAGCAGTGGAGGGAGACAGACGGAAATCGACCATGTGCTCGTAAGAAGATCATCCCTCAGAACTGTGAAGGACATCAAGGTACTCCCTGGCGAAGAATGGCTCCCAGCACAGGCCCCTCCTGGCAGACATTGCCATGGACCTCCCGAAGAAGACAAGGGTAAGAACCGAGAGGAGAATCCGGTGGTGGAAGTTGCACCAAGCGGAGAAGATGACCTCAAACGAAGGATAATGGAAGTTGGTCTCCCAGATCCTAACGGGCCAATACAGCGGACTTGGGGCAACGCGGCTGAGACCATCCTGCGATGTGCCAAGGAGGTACTGGGCGAGACGCGAGGTGGATTCAGAGGAGACAAGGCAGCGTGGTTCTGGAACGAGGAGGTCCAGCGAGTCGTGAAGCAGAAGAAGGAAGCATACAAGCGCTGGCAGAAGACCCGGAGCCCCGAGGACCTCGCTACCTACAAGAGTTGCAAGAGGCTCGCTAAGCCAAGGCGAAGAACACGGAAATGGACGCCTTGTACGAGAAGTTGGAAAGCAGAAACGCAGAGAAGTTCGTCTTCAGACTGGCTAAGGCCCGGCATCGGCTACTCAAGACATCAGGGTGGTGAAGAATGTCAGCAACGGCGCCATCCTAGGAAGCCAGCCGAAGTCAAGAGGAGGTGGGAGGAGTACTACAGAACACTTCTGAACGAGGAGTTCCCCCACAAAGACAGCTCCAACAGTCTGGCCCCATCGCACTGTGGACAGAGGATGAGGTTAGTCGAGAACTAGCAAAGATGAAGGTTGGGAAGGCGGTTGGTCCAGATGGGGTGCCAATCGAGGCATGGAAGGCGCTCGGAGAGTACGGGATAAGATGGCTCACCGATTCCTGAACAAGGTAACTGCGGAAGGAAGGATGCCGGATGCCTGGAGAACAAGTACTATCGTCCCCATCTTCAAGCAGAAGGGTGACGCGATGGACTGCTCCAACTACCGCGGGATCAAGTTGACTGCGCATACCATGAAGTTGTACGAGCGACTGGTCGACTCGAAACTGCGGGAGCTGGTCCCGATCTCCCAGGAACAGTTCGGGTTCATGCCCGAAAGGTCTACAACGGATGCCATCTTCATCGCTAGGCAAGTGATGGAGAAGTATCGAGAAAAGCGCCGACCCTGCTACCTAGCCTTCCTCGACCTGGAGAAGGCGTTCGACCGGCTACCGCGAGCAGTACTATGGAGAGCGCTCAGGGAACGGAACGTGCCAGAACACCTGATCTCGCTGGTGAAGGACATGTACGATGGGGCTAAGGCAGCCATACGCACCCCACACGGCCTAACAAAGGAGGTAAACATCACGGTTGGGGTGCATCAAGGGTCAGCTCTGAGCCCGTTCCTCTTCCTCCTAACACTAGATGTCCTGGTGAAGGGGCTCATGGAAGGACCACTAAAGACCATCCTCTACGCTGACGACATCGCCCTGATAGCGGATAGCAGAGAGGAACTTCAAGCCAAGGTGCAGAAATGGCAGAAAGTCCTGGCAGAAGGTGGGCTCCGGCTGAATGTCAAGAAGACCAAGTTCCTGAGCTCTGAAGAGGGTGCAGAGCCGATCGTGGACGGCCATGGTGAGACATCGAAAGAGTGGAGGACTTCCGATACCTTGGGAGCGATCTGGCAGCCGACGGCAGTGTGGATCAGGCAGTGAAGGCAGGATCAACGCGGCATGGATGAAATGGAGGGAGTCCACTGGAATCCTCTGCGATCGAAGGTGCTCCAGAGCGCTCAAAGGGAAGGTGTACCGGACAGTGGTAAGGCCTGCGATGCTCTACGGCAGCGAGTGCTGGCCCCTGAACAAGAATCACGAAAGGCAGCTTCACTCCGCTGAGATGAGGATGCTGAGATGGGCCTGCGGCTGGACGCGACTGGACAGGGTCAGGAACGAGGATGTCAGAGCGGTCATGCAGACTGCCCCTGTCCAGCTGAAGGTGAGGGAGCAGACTGCGGTGGTATGGACATGTGCTGAGAAGACCGCAAGGCCACCCGATAAGGAATGCGATGGACTTCGAAGTGCAAGGCAAGCGACCGCGAGGAGCCCCAAAGAAGAGGTGGAAGGATGTGATCAAGAAGGACCTAAGTGAAAGGCCACTGCAGGAGATGCCCTAGACAGAGCGAAGTGGCGACGACTGACACCCTGCCGACAGCGCGGGACTAACGCTAGGGAGAAGAAGAAGAAAAAAGAAGAAGAAGCGCTTCGGCTTCCCCTAAAGGCAAAACTCGGGGTGGAGAGCGTGTATAATGAAGCACGAAGGCGCAGGAGTCCTTGGAAAGAAAAAGAAGCAAAAGAAAGGGTCATTACGCCCAAACAAGGCACCCTCTTTTTCGGCCGTATTCCACTTTGGAAAGGAGGAGGGGCACGTGACGAGTTCAAGCGATCTAGCTACAGTGGCCCCGTGCCAATGACGTGGAACGGTAATGCAACTGCTGCCGCAGCTGCAGCCAGGCCTTTCCGCAGCCAGGCAATTGCTGCAGCCAGCAGCGGAAGGCGGGGCTTGCGGACCAAGGTGTGAATTGCGGGCCGGGCACGCGTCAAACCCCTTTTTTCACTGTGAAACCGCGATCAGAGCTTGTCTATCTCTCTATCACGATCGTGGATGGAACACGTGAAAATGCCCAATCCGAAGCATGCTTTTACGGTCGTCTAATGGTAAGTCACTGGCAAATACACGCATCAATAATCACGCATTCATTACACGCTGACAGCGGAAAGTCCAAATCCGTATGCAAGCCCGCCCAAAACTTATCAGGTTGCCAACACTTATTTAGAGTCGTTGTAGTGTATAAAAATTGCTTTGTGATTGAATGCAATTTTGGGTATAACCTAATACAGTATCACGGCCATGTGTGTTTGCGTTGTTATTCAGAAATGCTTTGGTTTGTTGTTGCTGTTGTTGTTGTTGTAGCAGAACAGGTTGTGATGACTCAAATTTCTGAAATGACCGTGAAGTGTGGAGGGGCTGGCAAGGGGTGGGGAACTAGAGTGCTAGCACGCTAAGAGGTGAGCGAAACTTAACTAAATTCTTGCGAAATAAATCGGAGATTGCCTGCAGAGGGAGAATAGCAAATACAGGGCGGGTGCCAAAAAGTCACTTTGCCTATGGCGCATATCATCAAACTTTTCGTCGCAAAGGATGCCGCTGTTATTGGGAGTTATACGGCGAAATTATTCCTTAGATGTCCCCCCATAAGCAGAATCAGGCCCACCTTCGCTGCGTTCACCGTCTCCAGAATATGACGTCATCTGTCATCACCGTCGAGCTTAAGGAGGCCTACAATAATCGCTCCATTCTGAAGCTGCTACATAAATTCTTCAATCGGATAACTGGTGAATGACTTCTTAGAGACACTAGCTCTGACTATGCAAAATGGCTTTTGACCAGCGTTTCAGAGACGTCGTAATCGTCTATGGTTTCTCGACGACCTCGTTGAGCTCGTACCGCGAACCATGTTTCCGTGGGAAAATCTTCTGGTGTCGTCGGTGTAGAAAGGCCACTATGCAATTTTTTTTGATAGAATAGAATGTGCTCTTCAATATGCAATTGAGCTCATTCGGTTTGGTTTTGGCAAAGTGTAATTAATTCTGTTTTGAATGTGAGTAGGAGTGACTCTTTTTTTTTTGGCCCCCCCTGTAGATATGCGAGGAAGGGAAATCAAAATGCTCTTTGGGCGTAGCGAAAATCCAGGTCCAATTTTTCAGTTACAGAGCCATTCTGGATCAGGAGTAGATCTAAATCCCTAAAAATCTTTCCTAGGGATTACGCAACTTGAGCTTCACTCAACACAGCAATTGCAGGCGTACATCAATAAGATACAACGACTCAGCTTCGGCCCAGCTCAGTAAGAAGCAATAATAGGTATGACTGCGTAGAGAGACATTTCAAACTCTTTTTTGCTCAGATTTCCAGGCAGTATTTCAGTTTGTGGAAGTAAATATCACTGTCAAACACATTTTTCGGCTTCACAACCTACCACAGTAAAGTACAATGAGTAGCTTATATTGAAGGAAACGAATCACAAACCGCGCTCATCAATTTTCTTCTATCTTCTGAACAACTATCTTCTGAACGTTCAAGCCTCCCAAGTATTTCCATTGTTAATCAAAGGTTAAATTTGTCCAAACAAAAATGTCGAATACTCAGATGGGATGGTTGGGGCGTAATTAAAAGCCCCCCGCTAGATTTTTTTTTTTGGGGAAAAACATGTTATGCCGGGAAACATAATTGACATTGAAGAAAAATTTTGATTTTGAGGACGAGATCAAGTTACATATCACACCATCACCTGTTGACTACAACCGGCTCTCGCTGGGACCGTCGCTCACCACGCGTTGAGCCCCCTCGATGTTCTTCCGCCGAACTCACAAAACAGTATGGTGAAAGATAGTCAGTCAATGTCAGCAGGTTGCGATTGAAACCGCTACTGGATGGAAAACCACGAAATTCGGTTAGCAGATTTATTCTTCGCAGTATGATTATGGAGACAAAGATAACCGAGCTAATAATGACCCTTCGGCCAAGCGGACAGTCTGGCGGTAGATGATCTTCAGCTGAGCACCTGAACTCTCTTTCTCACAGTGAAATGACTTCCAAAAGCAATCAACAAAAAACTGGATTGCCATGCGACCACTAGGTATGACAGTTCAATCCAAACTGGCCGCCAGACTGCTTAAGGCGCCCCTCCGTTTCGCTGGCTTTTTAAAAGAGCTCACGAAGCGGATGTTCCCTACTACTTGGCGATCGATATCGCCAGATCCCTCTCTAGAGACCCATGGAGACACAGAGACGTATTGCGAAAAACGCAAACAAAATTTCCACATACCTTAGGATTACAATGAAATAGATATAACTAGGCAATAGCCAATTGACACTGTAAAATAGGCACTTAACACACCTGTACAAAGTGTAGATCAGGAAGTTCTCATAATGCTGAAGGCAATCTATTAGGTTGTCCCATAATTAGTGAATCACTTTACATTTATCGTTATTAAAAATCCAAGAAAATTGGTGAAGGCGTGAAACATGTTTTGCGAAGTAGCATCCACATTGTCCTACTTGAGCAATTACTCAGCCCATTTCCATGCTGCCTTCCGTGGCTGACATTTCAATTTTTCTGGAACCTATTTTTGAGCTCCCTTCTTAATCACTTCTGATTAAGATCTTTCAAACGCCCAACAATATAGAGAATCGACCAGCAGATAGGCAAGGGCACGCTCCCTCACTCCACGGTCTGCTTATAGTTCACTCTATCGAGAGGTTGGCTTTTTTAGTTGAAGATGACCCACACTCCAACTACCCCTCAACTGGCAATCTCAGTGCTATACCCAGCGCCACTAAGCGTGAATATGGACGAACTAGCCGCCTTTTGCTAGAGCATGCCCGACTTGTTAAAATAATGGAATGTAGACATCTACGTAGAGTTGTAACGATTTTAAAATATTTAATTTGTATCTCGTGTGCTTTGAGCTCGAAACAGCTCCGCACACGATCTGACATCGTCATGTTCCTTCTGATCTCCCTTAGTTCCTTACAGTGATCATCCAGCTTATTCACCAGGGTTCTGGACTGCGTGAAGTGTACTAGCAAATCTCCGGAGCAGTAGCCCAGCGTGAACGATTCGGGAGTTCTGATAGCAAAAGCCAAACCTCATTCTAGTCCGACCCTTCAGAGATATTGGTGGAGCACGAGAGTGACCATGCGCTGGGAACCGCCGCCCAGTAATACTAGAGTCACTGAAGAAGATCAACATCTACAGCGTAATGGCGACGCATTCAATTTGAAAGTAAAGCAAGACAAAGTCTGCTTTTTTCCTGAGGTCGTTCGACCCACCTTGCGGAGAATATTCATAAAAAATTAGAGACTCTCAAGCTAGCCGATCTTCCACTTCCTCTGTGTGGCCCTATCCTCGTGCCAACAAGAGGCAACTCAGTTTGACCTCTAGCGCTCTTCCCCAGGGAGGAATTTTACGCTAAGTGACATGACCTCAAACTCGACTTCCGATCTTTCTTCGATCAATAGCTCCTGGATTTCTAGAGATAAGACAGCGACAAAATTTCCCTGTATAGGCAATACATTGTAGATGACAGGGATGTATGTTTGGATGAGCAAAGACTCCACATAAAAAAGAAAAAAATTTGAATTCAAAAATACCCAAAGTGATTCACTAATTATGGGACAACCTAATAGTAAAACCAGTGGGAAATAAATTTGGAAATTGATGTTAGCAAGTTAACAAAATCAGTCGAAAATATCGGTAAATAAAGTGCTGAATTGGGTAGTGGACACTTCGACTGAATTAGGCCGTAAATTGTGATGCCATATTATGCCGAGTACCATCATTCAACAGCAAATAAAAATATCGATTTTCAACAGACGTCAAACTCGAACGGAAATATATGCTGATCTTCAGAAGGATCGAACTAGGATGCTGAAATGCAATTTCCAGCTGATAGATTTTGATGATCTCTGATCCTTTTGTGGTGAACCAGAATCAGAATCAAATTATTATAGTAACAATTACGTGAATTCAATCGTAGAGAAGAATAACGCTAGAGACAGTCGACTGATTGCAATAAAAAAGCTGATACGAAATACGGTATACTAATAGAGAAACGGAGTGATATGAGGTAAGGTGTCGTTTTTGCCCGGCTTTTCAATCTATCAAATCAGATAATGAGCTACAACCTGTGGATCTAAGCATACTTTTGATGTAATATTCTGCCAAAGACCATCTTTGATATCAACTGAAAATTTTGGTTCTCCAGAGAGATCTGCTTGGGTTATGAGGGAACAAACAATAAATAAGCAACAAACTTCAACTGTAGAAAAAAAGAAAAAAGTGGGTGTAGGAGTAGAGTAAGAGCATAGACTGAATGTTAAAGGAATCTTCCACGGACCATGGACCAGTGGGCGGGACCGGAAGTGGTTTTGCGACGAAATGCATGGTAGGTACGGATCCACGTTCATGGGAAGGTTTGAAGTGAATCCTGTTCACGTTCGTGCGTTCGACACGTGGATCCGTACCTACCATGCATTTCGTCACAAAAACTTCCGGTCCCGCCCACTGGTCCATGGTCCGTGGAAGATTCCTTTAAATGGCGGGCGTAGCGCCGCAAAAGTGGTGAAAACTTTGCCACGAAACGCCAGAATTCGATTCCGGGTGATCTCAGAAAATTGTAAAAAGAAAGTAATAGATGGGTTCTAGCAGAGGAAAGTAAAGTCACCCGCCATCGGCGATCGTGGCGCGGAGCAAGAAGGCGACTTGCCAAGAAACATTATAATCAGCCCCGAAAGAAGCCAGAAATCGCGAAGAAAAGGGGGTAGGTTAGTCAAAGGAGGACAGGTTTGAACGCGGTCGTGGTGCAACGTGCTGGGCTAGCTCGAGCACTAGGTGCTGAGAAGCCTATTGTGACTACGCTCCGCTTAATAGTTGCATTTGACTTCTCTTCCTGTTCCAGTAGTGAATGAAAGACTAATCCACCACAACGTAATATTCTTAGTATCATAATAACCCAGCAAAAAAATTAGTTCGCTCTCGTCTTCCGGAAAGCAGTTTGTGGAGCTGCCGTGTCTTCGATTTGTCTAGCCCTACACAAAAGAATAGGGACCTCTCAGCTTCAGAACCATTAGCAGCCGGTTGAAGAAAAAAAGTGTTCATCGTGAAACAAAGCCTTTTCGAGGAAGCTGCCAAATCCTCGCCTCATACAGCCACTAAGGCATTGAGATGCGGTGCAACTCGACTCCTATATTACCTATTCATCCCAAATAGTATGCTCACTCACCCCGGGGTTGTCCCTTCTAATAGTACTATTCTAAGCCTTAGAAGAAGAAAAATTCCTGGTGGATAAGAATTCCCATTTTCTTCTCCTCCCCAAAGTCAGTCGCCCAGAGGTTATAACACAGTGACTAGTGTTTCGAGGATTAGTCGAAGTGGCAAGAGCTCGGCAAATATAGTGTTTTGAACCTCTTGAGCCATGTTTAACTTTTGTCTTTGCTGATTTTATCCACTTCAGAAAAAACGTTTTGAGAATCGCCGGAAATGGCTCGCCACATTTCAGCTTCTCTAAGTGGAAAGAAGAGGCATCGTGCTGACGATATAAAGATGATCTTCGATAAGCATTCCTGTTAAAAACACAGAGAAGAATGTTTCACGAAAAAGTAAAAAACAATTACCAATCTTTTCAAAAAAAGCGCGAAAAAAAGTCACAATGACTATGTATCGACCCTATATATACATATATATACTTAACATTGTATAAAGGAAACACTATTGCGCCTACTCACTCATGCTTGATGCTGTACTCATACACTCTGGAGGCTAGCATTTTGTCTTTGAAGGACAATGAGATAAGTAACATGTTAAAGCGACGAGGATTCTCAATGGCTCAAGTCGAAATGCTGAAGGCGCCAAACGAAAGCTGATCCGGTCAGAAAATCTAGATGCATTCCTCAGAAACACGATCTAGTTTGGTACCATCTAAAAGTTGTACGGGTAACCGATGAGGAGTTTTGTGAGCCACACTGCCAGAGAGCAGTAGCCGCAGCGACGAAATATGCGGTAGCTTCATTAGCCAACCGTTGTCAAACTCAACGTTTGCCGGTTGGCAGCCGTCCAAGGGCACCGCTCGCGGCACGCGTCGCACGATCCTCTGCACAATTACAGTTAACGCCAATTCTATGTCGACTATTTTGAATGGATTCAACATTGGGTCCGCTCTTACATCATCATACGATTCACTTGAGTGCGCCGTTTTAGTTAAAGTGCAGGAGTTTGGGAAGGGCACGTCACCGAAAGTATACAGTTAGTGTTGATGAGCTCAAATTATGGTGTTTGTGAGATCATGCAGTTGTGATCTTTTGAACACTAAAAATTTATTTCGTCAATTAATGTGTGTTGAAAACACAATATTGTGAGATTGTCCATTGCAATTGTCAGTACGATTTTTGACTTCGTTCTCTTTTGAACGTTTCCCTTTAATTCCTTAACAATGCTTATTTTGCATGGGATGCTGAGCTTATTTCTCCCAGTTTTCGTGTTTTTCTCAACATTTGAACTTAATTTCTGTCGGTCAGTGGTGAAGGCCACTTTGATGCTATGATTCATCCGTTTTGAATACAATGATGTGTGTATGATGCGCCTGGCTTAATGACTTGCTTTCAGGACAATATGCCAAGCGTGATCGCAAAAGCGACCGCCCCAAAGGATTTCATTCACTGAGATCGAGTGGCAAGAAGAAAAAGAACCGTCAACGTGAGTATTGGGGAAAAAAATTGTACGCTTGTAAGAGCCAGATATCTACCCCGCGGCGAAGGCGCTGCAGAGCCATTATTCAAGAACAGACAGAACGATTATGGCAATTATCACTAAGCCAACGGCTGAGGCTAGGAGCGGCAGAGAGACGAGCTGAACGACGCAGGGATGATGCATGAACGACATCAGCGAAGGCGAGCACGAGAAAGCAGTGAAGAGAGGCGTGTTCGTCTTGCGATGCTGTACGTCACGGAGTATTACACATCCCTCTTCTAGAGTGATTGGAGTAACTACAAGACGCCACGCAGGACCCTTGGTGGCTTGAACCACACATGTGAACAAAGCGGCGCCCAAGACTTTCTCTACGAAGTTGAAGGAAAACCTCGGGATTAGCCCGACTATCAAAGAATACGACGAGTGAAATTTTTGGATACTTACGATCACGATCCATCCATGCCAGCTTTGAATTGCGCGAGTGAGATTAGGGTGCTGATCCATTACGTACCATTACAAACTAACCATAAACCCTCGCTGCGACCGCTT
>MU886949.1:0-11877 GCA_036418205.1 Ostertagia ostertagi
TTGCTAGTCAGTCGTTCAAAGGTGCCTCAAACCATAAGGGATTCACCGCCGAAATTACGTTACATTGAAACCATCTGCGATTTTCACGCTATCATCCTGTAGGCCGCATTTCAGTGTGGACTTTGTTCGGACTCCTTGTATAATTCGAGAGAAGACACCCAATTCCTCCTAAATTTTGAAGGAAACGCAGTCTTTATTTACCTAAGCGACTCTTCTCTCCGCACTGACCAGGATTTTGCACATAGTCGCTTATGCAGTATGAGCCGGCCGACATGGGAGGAAATTCTGCTCCTCAGCTATCCCACTTCAGTAAGTGCTCTAGCTTGAGCTTGTTACTGGGAAGAGAGGCGAATAACACGAGGTATGGTAAACTCGATGTCGACTGAGCCCACATATTTCCCCGCTTCCCTGATTCCCTTCACGGATCGTGAGAAATGGAAACTTTTTATGAGTGGCCCGATATTCATGAAACGGTGAAAATTCGTTCTAAAAAAGTTAATTGGGTTACTTGAGGGGGAATTTGTCAGAAAAACACTATGAAGGTTTTCCGTGATGAGGAATCTAACGGTGATAGCAGCATTTTCAAAAAATGCACAGCAACTTTGGGGTAGCAAAAATTTAGGGTGGACCTATAATTATGAAACGCAGTGTATCCAATTTGATGATATCTTCAAAAGTTCCTCTATGCTGTTCATGATGTTCTGTGCCCAACACAAACACCGAGCTACTAGGTTGATGCAGGAGAACCGGGGATAATTTCAAAAATCTCATTTTTCCTCATACAAAACAAGCTTTTACCAGAAATGATTTTCATCATTAGCTGCGATTTTTTGCCATAAACCCGCTAGACACCGTATCTGATGGCAGAGACAATCCTTAAACATTAAGACACCTTTAACACACGTCTTGAACTCGATCAAGCGACTCAGTTCAGCGATCTTCTGGAGGAGCTATCTTGCTCATTAAAAACGTAATGGCTGGGTTGAAACATGCTGAGGCAAAAGTATCACTTCTAGCTGTTCAAGCCTTCCCCCGATATTGCTAGTTTTATACAGCATAATGCTGCTTGCATAAACATTACGCCCTTTCGAGCAATGTGGGAACTTCTCGGGCGATCTAGATTGAAAGCTAAAACGGATAATATCGAAGCTAACAGTATGAAAACCTCAAACAAAACCTAATGTCTCCACAAAATGCATGGAGCTTTCATAATAATTATTGCAGAGGATAAAATATGCATTAGTCAAAGGTCAGGGGTATGTACAAACGCACACGAATTTCGAGAACTTATAAAGATTACGGCATAGAGAAGGTGACTCGCCTTCGGAATGTCCTCGTAGACCGGCAATGCTCCAGCGTTCACGATACCCATGTCCATTCCGGCTTTTATTGCGTAGTACAGGAAAACGGAATGCATAGCCTCTCGAACAGCCTTCAAATGGTACCAATCATCGGCTCGTAGTAAGCTTCCCAAGGAAGAGTATGCGATCATCGTATCCTACTAGATTGCGAGGAATTTTCGAGACATTTTGAATTTTTTTTGCGAATGTTTTCCAAAAATTCCCAGAAACTTCCATAGAAGGATTAAACGGAGAGATTCCTCAAGGGCATCAATCAGTTCAGTTAGGCCTCCCAATCTCCGGGCCTGCGACGAAAACAGAGATCTTTGGATGACTTCGGCTGCTTCTTTTTTGAGAGTACAATACCGCTACTAATTTTTGTTCAATCGACGGTTTGCGACGGTCGGAAACCGTCGCAAACCGTCGGCTCGCCATAACTCTTTAAAAAATGGTTCGCTCGACCTGCAGTTTATACCATCTGATAGCTCTGCTCGAGATCTACAAGATGGTTAAATTCAATTTCTGAAAGAGCTCCATCTAGGATTGCGCCATGCACTCGACCTCCATCCCGAGAAGTAATGAATATACTTTGTATGTGATGCGCATATAAGTCCTCCTATGCAGCCTGATTATCCTACCAAGCATAGCAATAGAGGCATGATGGATACTCAGCCACACTCACCCATAATAACGCCACGTCACCAACGGTCTACCAGACTTATGTTAGGGTATGTGAGATAATTGAATGAATGTTTTTTTTTCGGAAATTTCACGATCTTTAATTCGTTCTAGAGCGCTAATTGGCTAACCGTGCGCTGATCAACCCATTCTTCCACTCCAAATGAGAATCTTCGAACAGTTTCCAGCAGTAGTAGTAGACCTATTATGTGACATTCCCCACATTTAGAGGAGATGATTTGCGGAAACCTGAGAAGATAGCCAGGAATCTCTCCACAGACGTAGACTCCAGTTACTTCTCTGTAAGATTGATGTAGAATATTTGGTCACGGGTAAGCGCTCCGTCCGTGGTGTGGCCCCAAACATCACTCTCCGTCATGCCCTAAAATAAAAATCAGATTTTTTGCATTTCCAGATGAACTCGCAGACCTGAGATGTGCCCCATTGGATTCCCCGTGAAAAATGCTATCGAATGATATACATTACTCCTCCCAGTTGAAACTTTGGTTTTTCACCGTTTTCAGCCTTCCCCTATTGCCGATTGGGCATCATTATTCCACTATTACTATCCCAAAATCTCAAAGTTTCATTTTTCGTCGAAACTTTGCCTATTGGGGTAATTCGATGCCCTGATTACGAATATGACATTCATTCTCGTAGTGTGGCCCCAAACATCACACCTCGCCCCATTTTTTGCGACATGTTCCATGTTTAGAGCAGATGTTATGTAGAAAGCTGTGAAGGCAGCGACGAATTTCCTTTACTGACGTAGACTACGGTCACTTGTCTGTAGGAATTACATAGAAACCTTGGTGGCAGGTGAGTCTTCCTTCCGTAGTGACCCCAAACATCACACCTCGTCATGCCCTTGCGATATGATCAGATTTTTTTGGTTCTCCAGATGAACATAGAAGACTGAGATGTGCACCATTCAATTCCCCATAAAAATACTGTCGAACGGTATACAACTCACTTTCTGGAGAACATCTAGTTTACCTGCCACTAGATCCATTTTGTGACATTTCCCAATTTTCGAAGGGATGTTTTGAGGAAATTCGAGAAGGGAGGGACGAACTCTCTTCCCTATCGTAGAGTAAGTTTACTTGTATGTTGGAAAAAGATGATACACTCGGGCTTGAGCGAGTGTTTCTTCCCTGGTGTGGCCTCAAACATCGCTCTCCGTCATGCCCTGAAATAAAAACCAGATTTTTTGGTCTTCCAGGTGGCTCTACGGATCTGTGGTGTACACCGTTCGATTCTCCATGCAAAATGCTATCGAACGATATACATCTCAGTTCCCACTTGAAACTTTCGTTTTTCACCGTTTTCGGCCTTTTCCTTATCGCCGATCGCCTTCCTCAGCCCTGGCCACCCACGTGCTATTCACGTGCGCGGTGCGTGAGAGCTCACGTGACAGCCGATGGCCTTTCTCGGTAGCTGGCGGGCAGCCCGATCGATACACCGCTATGCGTGTCGAAAGTGCGTGGGAAAGTCACCACGCACCGCGCACGTGAATAGCACGTGGGTGGCCAGGGCTGAGGAAGGCGATCGGCGATAAGGAAAAGGCCGAAAACGGTGAAAAACGAAAGTTTCAAGTGGGAACTGAGATGTATATCGTTCGATAGCATTTTGCATGGAGAATCGAACGGTGTACACCACAGATCCGTAGAGCCACCTGGGAGACCAAAAAATCTGGTTTTTATTTCAGGGCATGACGGAGAGCGATGTTTGAGGCCACACCAGGGAAGAAACACTCGCTCAAGCCCGAGTGTATCATCTTTTTCCAACATACAAGTAAACTTACTCTACGATAGGGAAGAGAGTTCGTCCCTCCCTTCTCGAATTTCCTCAAAACATCCCTTCGAAAATTGCGAAATGTCACAAAATGGATCTAGTGGCAGGTAAACTAGATGTTCTCCAAAAAGTGAGTTGTATACCGTTCGACAGTATTTGTTATGGGGAATTGAATGGTGCACATCTCAGTCTTCTATGTTCATCTGGAGAACAAAAAAAAAAAAATCGAGATCATATCGCAAGGGCATGACGAGGTGTATGGTTGAATTACATCGGAGGTGCCAGGAGTTTGAGGGATCGCTCGCACTGAACGGAAGGAAAGATCCTGGACACCTTGGAGGTTTTGCTTGATTACACGATGGGTGCGATAGGGAGACAGTCACTAACCCTCGAGTAAGCATACTCTGAATGCCCGCCAGTAAAGGCAAGGGTGTCGATACTACGTAGAGAGCCTTCACAGCTTTCTACATAACAGCTGCTCTAAACATGGAACAAAAAAAAGTTGAAGTTGTCGCAAAAAATGGGGCGAGGTGTGATGTTTGGGGCCCCACTACGAGAATGAATGTCATATTCGTAATCAGGGCATCGAATTACCCCAATAGGCAAAGTTTCGACGAAAAATGAAACTTTGAGATTTTGGGATAGTAATAGTGGAATAATGATGCGCAATTGGCAATAGGGGAAGGCTGAAAACGGTGAAAAACCAAAGTTTCAACTGGGAGGAGTAATGTATATCATTCGATAGCATTTTTCACGGGGAATCCAATGGGGCACATCTCAGGTCTGCGAGTTCATCTGGAAATGCAAAAAATCTGATTTTTATTTTAGGGCATGACGGAGAGTGATGTTTGGGGCCACACCACGGACGGAGCGCTTACCCGTGACCAAATATTCTACCTCTTTCCTACAGACAAGTGACCGGAGTCCACGTCGGTGGAGAGAATTTCTCGCTAAATCGCACGTGGCGCCAAGGGCTGGGAGGACGATCGGCAATGGGGAGCAAAAAAGTGAGAAAAACAAAGTTTTGTGTGAAACCTGAGTTGTACACCATTCGGTAGTATTTTTCATGGGAAATCGAACGGTGCACCCCTCAGCTCTGTAGAGTCATCTGGAAGAGCAAAAACTCTGATTTTCATTTTAGGGCATGACGGAGAGTGATGTTTGGGGCCACACCACGGACGGAGCGCTTACCCGTGACCAAATATTCTACATCAATCTTACAGAGAAGTAACTGGAGTCTACGTCTGTGGAGAGATTCCTGGCTATCTTCTCAGGTTTCCGCAAATCATCTCCTCTAAATGTGGGGAATGTCACATAATAGGTCTACTACTACTGCTGGAAACTGTTCGAAGATTCTCATTTGGAGTGGAAGAATGGGTTGATCAGCGCACGGTTAGCCAATTAGCGCTCTAGAACGAATTAAAGATCGTGAAATTCGAAAAAAAAACATTCATTCAATCTCACCATATGGTGGACCGGTTGGGTACGTGGCGTATTCTGAGGGTGTTGAGATCCATGTTTCTGTGGGATGATCAGGCTGCATAGGAGGACTTATATGCGCATCACATCACCTGTATCACCTGTCGTCCCGTTGATCATCGAATTGCTCGAGCGGGCGCCAGCAACGTCTCCATTCGTCCCTGTCGCGTGCAAGAGTTGTCCAGTGGACCCTCCTCGCTCGAGGGACACGATGTCCTTCATTCCTTTCGTTCAGAGCTTTCGTGAAGAAGTCTGACCATCGGGCCGGCGGTCGTCCAGGTGTTCGTTTGACGTTTCCCGACCGGATCCAAAACCGTCGATTGAACAAAAAATTAGTAGCGGTATTGTATCGCTTGAGCGTAAACGAAACGACTATGCAGATAAATACTACTCTGAGACTTTTCACCACTACACATATATCCTTTGTTCGGTAACTTCGAATGTTACAGTGTTCCAAGGAGGAAGATTCCCACAATAGACGACGGACGAAATTAACACCGATGCCCTCTACCTCCTGATAGAAGCCGGTCCTCCCCAGTTCGATAGACGTGCGTCTGGTAGCGCATCAGGTCCACCCATCAACACGCACAATCTGGCAACGACTAGACAGAACTTGTAAATTCCGGTTATCCGGATTTCTACTGGGCTAATCACCCGCAATCAGCTGCTTCATGCTAGCGCACATGAAAGAGCCTTGGTTCCTTCTTGACGAGCAATCCAGCCACTGGGGCGAGGATGCGCGCTTCCCTAAATCACAACACCACCTGCTGGGTTCGGAAGGACAGGGAAGAAGTTACTTTTTTCTTTCTTCTTTTTCTTCTTTTTTTTTTGCTCAAGTTCAAAAACAAGGTGCTTCTGAACCACAAGCGGAGCGGACCATTGGACTGTTCGCTCGATAGAAGTACAGTCCACGTCTGGCTGCCTAATATAAGTTAATTCGAGAATGCAGACGATGAACTAAAGGTTAACATGAAGAAAAAAAATATGCTCTAAAAAATTCCATTCTAAAGCTTGACAGGACAATCACGCTGCAAGGGACCCATTTCAATCATCTTAGCGCGATGTGAGTGGTACACTGAAGAAAAAAAAAGAAACGGCCCAGAACCCGAGAAATGGGACCCCTTCCTTGCCCGTTGATTTGAGCATTGATGCGACTATCATCGCTGTGCCCTCTTCAACACTACGCTCTCTCACCTATCTAATCACTCGCCACGTATAGACCTGCGGCGAGTGATCAGATGATCGGTGGGCGTGCACTGGCCCACCGCGCCAAGATTGAGCCTTAATAGGTCGCCGAGGTCAACTCCTTCGGTGCCAATTGCGCTTCAGTCCGCACCCTTAGGAGGTCCGCGGGTCCCTCAACTAGGTGAATTACTCCTTCTTCGACCTTCATTCTAATCGTGAATTCGTCCTTCAACACATTCCTACAGTTCATCTTGACGAGCTGAAGATATGCGAGGCAAGAAGGTTGGTCCAACTCAAGGTGGTTCACCAAATAAATTTGTTAACAAGAAATTGAAATACTTACCTCCATTCCGCGGAACGAGAACGATATATTTGATACTCCACCAGACACATGACATCCAGGAAGATTTTCCTAGACGCAAGAAATTAGGTAGAAAATGATCCTTTGTAGAATAAACGTATGCATGTATGTACTACTCGATTATGCTCGCCAAACATCCCCAGCCTTGGAACGGATTGGGTCAGTGGAATTGGAGACATGGTTGTATTAGTTGCTCAACTAACAAGAGTTTTACTTTGTACTGTTCTATTCTATTCTGCTCTGACGATAGTGATTGCAAAAATGTCAACTGGTCACTAGTGATCAATCCGTTCTTGAGATGTGCCATGCCATTCCACATCCATTTACCGAAGTCGGGGATGTATGCGCTTGTCCATGGGATCAATTGTTTTCCTTTCCAGATCAATAGGTTTCTGAAGTCAAGTAACCGCTGGACGATAGCCCTTTTGCAAACAGTTGTCACCCAGCAATTCCTCACAACCCTCCGATCATAGACCAAGTGTGTCCATCCTCTGGAAGACTCACCCGAATCATTCGCGTGGCATCGATAAAGTATACACCGTAGTTGGAGTGCTCTTCCATACCGGTTGCAATGGTCAAAATATTCGGATCGAAAATGATATCGCATGGATCGAAGCCAACTTCTTCTGTGAGTATTCTGCAGAATAGGAACTTCTCAATTTCTACTTATCATGAAAACAGTTCAACCGTAAATAAGTGAATTCGGAATAAAAGAAGTGGAATGAAACCGTACTGAAGTTGAGTTTTGGTGCTCACCTGTAGCTGCGCTCGCATATCTCGTACTTCCGTTGCGTTTCTGCCGCTTGCCCGTCTTCATCAAAAGCCATCACCACTACGGCCGCTCCATATCTGCGTATAAGGCGAGCCTTCAAAATAGAAAAGTCAATTTTGAAAAGGGCGACATTGGTCTTCAATCGCTTTGAAAATCTCATGCAAAAAATTGCTTTGATTGTAACCCTCATCAATAACCATATCCTGAAGCGTAGCCACTTCTTTGGTTGGCCGCTTTGCCCGCTTTCAGTTAGCAAAAGGAACAGTGCTCAGAGAACGTTAGCTTTTTTCAGATGAGGAACGTCTGCGGTCTATTGTGACGGTGCCTCACTTGTACAGTAGTAGGAGGATGCTTGATTCTCAGCCTACTTCCCTGTTGGTTCTCTTATCACACCTGCTTGGTAATGTACCCCGATTGGCGACTTGTTTATACCCCAGAAGAGACAGAAGGGTTTTTTACTTGAAGGCGGAGTTCACAACGAAAAGGCAGCCCGCTACAAATAAAGGTAGAGGGGGTCAATGATGCAAGGATGAAGAAAAAACAAGAAAAATGGCCACCAACCACTTTTGACCTGTTAATTAGCCCATTGGAGCAAGTCTCATCGGTGCTGACATCATGAGTCGGAGCACTATGTTCTGCGCCTCTGCTAAGGGGGTCCGCGGCTAGGGCCTAACAGCGAAGGGTTGGCTAGTCGGTGGGCCACGGATGCAAATGCGTATCGTGCTGCACCATAAGGGCGGAAGGAGGTCCGCCTGTTTTTCGACTAAGTATATTTTCCCTTATCCGCCTTTATCGTAGAATCCTCCCTTTATTAATAATCTGCGCAGAATAGTTAATTACAAGTTGTAGTAATATATAAGCATGTATTGACTTACACGCTCAATGAAGGCCTGTTCTCCTTCCTTGAGTGAAATTGAATTCACAATACATTTTCCTTGTACAGACTCCAACCCGGCAATGATCACAGAGAAATCGGAAGAGTCAATACAGAAGGGAACCTGAAAAAGAATCCACGGCCCTCACCAAGAAAAACACAGAAGACTTTTCGTGTGCAATCACAGAAAAGAAATGGAAATCAGCGCATGAAAAAAAATGGGTTGTAGCTTACTTTCGCCACGTCCGGCTCTGTTGCGATCAATCTCAAGAATTTGCTCATTGCATAAGGACCGTCTAGCAGGCCGTCGTCCATGTTCACATCCAGAACTTGAGCGCCGCTCTCAACTTGTTTTCTAGCCACATCGATGGCTTGCTAAAATTAGTAACGGCAATTCACATCGATAATTAATCAGCAACGGATTAACGCTCTTCTGTTTATCCAGAATCATTATGAATTGCTACGAGCGGTCCCTTGTCATCAGACTCACAGTCTGGACTTTGAGATAATATTAAAAATGGTTCTTAGGCACATTTGTTTAGCTACAATTGAAGCATAAAAGCACACGCCACTTGATCAATCCCTTTTTGGGATGCGGCACGCATTCTACTTCCATTTGTACATTCGTAGTGGCGTTTGAATGCGATGTGGCCTATACAATGACTTGCGGGGGCCAGCCGATGTACAAGTCAGTGTTTTTATCCTCCCAGACAAGTCTGGTACCAATTAACCGACCCCGGAGGGATGGAAGGCTTGGTTGGCCCGGGCGACTCACGACCCAGGATTTGATCCCCGGACCGCTCGCGTGGTAAGCAGCGCCACTTGCACTACACCATTTCCGCCCTTAGTTACAGTTGGCGAAGTTAATCATATCACAAAAACACTGAATCATGACAAATATAATAGTTCCTGTCCTGGACGACCCGTCAGATTTTTAGTTTGTGGATGCCAGCAAACCCGCCATACTATTGACCAATTTCGGAAATAGGAATGAGACCCCAATCTAAGGATTGGTAATACTGAATTGCCTAAATGTTGGTGATTTTGACTTCCACCACACCACCGGAGGTT
Organism: Ostertagia ostertagi; assembly: GCA_036418205.1. Classification (NCBI taxonomy): domain Eukaryota; kingdom Metazoa; phylum Nematoda; class Chromadorea; order Rhabditida; family Trichostrongylidae; genus Ostertagia; species Ostertagia ostertagi. The sequence goes on from MU886949.1 coordinate 9,555, forward strand.
ATGCTGAAAAGGCAAGCGGCGCCACGTGCGCAGACCTTTGTCAAGTCAGATGATATGGTAAATTGTTCGAATCCGCAAATGAATGATAGAGGTGATACATGGTGCAATAGTGAACAAAAGATCAAAGAGAAAGGCTTAAATCCTTTCAAATGAACACTGAATCTCTCCCTTGATTTTTGCTTCGGGCAAGCCGACAAAAAAGAACTGGTCTTTATGGGCTTGACGATAGTGGAAATAACACTAGCAGAACTCATCCAGCACAACCACTCTTCTTTTACCATCTAGCCTCCTGGAAACGAGGCCTTTTACAAAGGCCATGGTCACCAAGTGCGGGGCCCTGTCATGCTGCTACGGGCGCCATCTTCGCCGCGAATGCTCCACGTCACGGTCTATTAAAAGCCTAGCCCCCTTTGAAGTAGGCTTGTTTTCTCTCCATCAGTATCTATGTAGTTTGTCGTACCACCTGCCTTGAAGTGACTATTGTTATTTTCTTCAATGATGTTTTCATAACTCTCGACACAAGGGTTAGCAAAAGACAGAGGGGAAAAGTTTGCACACGCACTTCGTAGTCCTCGTTCTTGATCAGCTTGCAGAAACGTCTCGATCCAGCAACGTTGCAACGTTCACCAATATTCACAAAATTCGTGAAAGGCCCAACGACCATAGGCTCAAGGCCAGAGAGTAGCATGTTGCCAGCGTTAGGATCGGGAGGTGGGCGGCGTGGAGCAACTCCCTGAAAATGAATAAAGATAACAAGTCCACATACTTTTGGAGGCGATAACTAGTATTGTATAACAGGAACTATAACAGAGTCTACTATGACTTTTGGGTCGCACATTCAGCGAAATTCCGGGGTTCCAGAATTGGGAATACTCATCGAGAAAATTTGAAATAACGGTTGTCACTACCATCATGATAGAACGAGTGTGCGATTCAAAAGTAATAATAGAATTCTGCTATGGATAAATCGCAAAATAAATCAAAATATTTAGACCGAGTGATCGGAATCGAATGGTACCTTAAGCACTTTTGCCATAGCCGCTATGTGATCTGGAGTAGTACCACAGCATCCACCAACGATATTTACCTTAAATGCACCAAATGTTATTTACTCAACCAAAGCACCTATGCAGTTCAAAAACGACACCGATAACCTATTCTAGTAATCCAAACATCATCCACCATAGCAAGTAAACTTATCAATTTGCTCACTAATCCATCCATAGCAAACTGCTTCAGATCCTTAGCCATGTCCTCAGGTGTTTCGTCGTATCCTCCCAGTGCATTCGGGAGGCCTTAAAGTTGGACATTATTCATGTACCTGCTCAATGGGGCCGACTTAAGGGCATGGGTTGCGATCAGTTTGGTGTGCTTTTTTTGTTCAAAATTGCAGGAAGTGCGATGGGAACGTTGGGGGGTGGGGGGGAGGAGAAGCAAAAAGCGCCATAGGAAACACTGGAATTTCTCCTAGGATTTCGGATTCAGTAGTATGATGGAGAAACAAGAGAAAGCGTTGTGAGAAAAGGGAAAAGGCGAGAGAGCAAATCGTGCACGAGCGAGCGCAGACACCACGCGAGCTGTAATTGACTAGCGTGGAAGCAGTCGCAGCGGTAAAATGGAAGGCGTCAGCTCCCTTCTCGCACAGACTCGAGTAGCATCAGTAACACCACCCATGTAATTAAGGGTCTTGCTAGCTCAGGAAAGAATTCCTTCGAAAATTTCCGACTTTCCTTTTTCGGAGTTCCTTAATCGAGATGTTTGGATTTCGAGGCAAATTTCCGAGAAATTTATGAAAGTTTTGGTTTCAGTATTGTAAATGCTTCTAGCTCTGCGCACTTTCTGAATTACCGAAGAATGTAGCGAAGGAGTGAAGGGGTGGGGTGGAGAAGTGGGGTAAGCTTTGGCTGACCCTGCTTACGATATTTCGCCTTGGATGAACAATCTTCGTGAAGTACTAGGTCGTGACAAGTCCACTCTTAGGGAACTTATTAACTGATTGTAGCAGTGTTCCCGATTAAGAGTGACAGGAGGGAAACCCAGCGACTTATGCGAGAAACCAAGGCTGTTGCTTTAGCCTTTCGAGCAGACAGCTATGTACTTTTACGGTGCCTGAAGCGTAAGCTTTAGCATAGAGAATGAGAGATCGAGAAGAGTCCTTTCTTTTTCGTGGGGTCGAGTGTCCTTGAATGACGTCGACGACACCAACGTCTTCCGTCGGTCTATGATAGGAAAAGGCCGACCACCTTACCGACTTCCTGAAACCACGCTAGCCTAATCTAGAAAGGGTTGCGTCAAGTGAGCATGGAGATAGAACTGTTATTGC
>MU887030.1:0-11769 GCA_036418205.1 Ostertagia ostertagi
GGTACTTTGATGCGCTGAACACGAAAATCACATCTATTTGGCAAGAAAGTGCATGACGCATGCGCTACGGGTGCCAGAGACGGTCATTTGCTGATGACGCACACAGTGTTCGAAGCACTTCGCTAGCTCTTTCCACTTGTATGATTGGCAATCGCTGATGGCTAAATGGATAAAAGTTCCTTAAACAATGTTTCCAAGAAAAGCAAAAGTAAGAACTCGAACTCGAGTCGATCCACGACCTCTTGTTCGTCGGCCCAGGCCGCTACCGCTGCACTATCTGGCTTCATAACTACGTTCAGAAAAAATCGTTTCGCAGATTTGGAGAGCAGATTCGAGATCAGCGTCAAAAACACATCTAGTGATGTATGTCTCGTACAAATGGCCACTTCGACCTGGTATCCTTCCTTTGTTCAGTCGTATAAATTGGATTGTTAGTTTCTGAAGTTTGAACGAAGCTGAACTTCTCAGAAAACTCCTTAGACTCTTGTAAACTCTTGAAGTGAAGCAGCAGGAAAACAGTCTGGAAAGGAACCTCGTGCTGTTGGAAAAACCGAGCAATGCTTTTTTCGCTGAGGATTTTCACTTGCGAATGTTGTCAAGTAGGCCAAATCACAAAACGCGTACATTCTGCAGTTCTTTGGGTGGCATCATAGAAATTGAAATCAAAGTGTAAACTTTCGTCCTTCGAGCTGCCGACGACGAATAGGTCCTTCAATCCTCCTCCGCGTCAGCGCCATTTGTTGAAGTCCGCAAAGGTCGTCACGGTGAAGTGATCAGGATAAGTGCGCTGTAATGGAAACGTTGTTGATCTGTAATATTCCATATTTTAGCCATGACTATGACACATGAATCGCTCAAAACCCCACCAGGAGGGGCTTGATTTCAAGAACAAGCATGCCGTACGCATTGAGATTGAAGTGCTTGGGCTTCTTTGGGGTTTTTGCACCCCTCACTCAATGAATAGTTCCACATATTGTGTATCGTCGTTGGTAGCGAATGCTAAGCCGGATATTTCGTTGAAAGTGGGATGGCAGTGTTTAGCTGCGAAAATTCTCGGTAGAAAGCAGAAAAGGATGGCTGTATAACGGAGATTGCGTGGATACTGCTTTCATCTAATCGAGAAGAACCCTCCCAAAGCTCCGCCCTTTCTTAATGGCTGGTGCGGCGCAGAAGGCAGCTTCGCCATTTCACCCTTGCTCCGCAGCTCCACTGTGTATATCTGTGGTGGGGTACGGATGTGATGCCGCTGCTTGTCGGACGATTACGAATATCTGTCGTCAGTGGCACAGCATCACGGTCGCGACTATGAAGACATGCTGAACCATCCGAAGCAGTCTCAGGACTTACTTGACCAGAAGGTAATAGACTCTATCATTCTAGAAAAGCAGTGGAATTGTTTACAGGAAAGCAAGGAATTCCAACAAGCTATAACGACGGAAAAAAATTCTCGACTCTTGAGGCTCCACGCACAAGTAAACGACAGCAAACTTCAGATTTCACGCATTGGAAACCGATATGTACTGACGTACCTCATCCACAGATCACAGTTAAGGTTAGAGGAACAAGACAGGGCTGACTGCAAAATTAGCTCCACAATAGAAAGCCTGAAGGAGCACACGAGCAGACTTACTCGCACAATAAACGAGAATCCAGGAAAAGGGTAAAGCGTGAAGAAAACGATCCCAAAAGCGGCCATATAGCGCAGGAGCAGGAAGAATGGCTGCTGATAAGTGTCACGGCGCCGACTGTTACGAGATGGAGATGGAGATCCTCCGTCAGCACCGTGACGAGCTGGAAAAGAAAGAATATGAGCTGCACGAGGCACTTTAACGGTTTCCATCAGAACCTTCCAACCACGCCGTCTTTCGACAGACCATAAGTGTATTTACTGCAAGGCCGTGGGGGATCATTCATGAAGGACCATTGTCCAAGTATAAGTAAGGCAGAGGACAGATTAAAATTTGCGACTGAATCATATAATGCACGGGACTGCCTGGAGTGAGAAATGCTCGATTTACGAGAACGAATGCTGTCCTAATGCTATAGGAGATTGCTTCTACTGTGAAGCTGTGAGAAAAGACAACACTCGAAGACCTCTCACACAATCAAAGAGAACATCACCCTGCACTCTGCCACGTACCAGATAGGGGGCGTGTCGCACGAAGGAGGTGTGAAGCTGCACGAGAGGACTTGCGTAGAGTGGAACGGGAAATCACGCGCAGAATGCTAAGGCGAGAACAGCTCTTGTGGAACGTGCAGCTATCAAATACAAAAAGGTAAGCGTATTCCTACGAATCTTTGGACTACAAGTCCTTTCATACTGTTGCTCAGTACGAATGTAGCTTGAGGAGATTACGTTCAGAGGTCGGCACGACGGCTCGTACCTGTTGCTAAACATTTCGTCGTTCGCTCTCCGCACAGTACTCAATCCATTCGACATCCTCTTCCTGACATACTTATTTGGTATACGCTACCGTCTAGATTGCTCGAATTATACTAACAAATTCAATAAAAATCCAAATATCCATCTCACACATAAGGACGTTTCTCTCATGATTCCACTTGGCTTAGGAAAGCTTGAATCCTGTAGTTTGTCATACCGTGTTCAGCTTCCCATGAATTGCAGGTATGAACAAGTTATGATCGTTTAAAGTTAAAAAGTCGTTTTTGAAAAAAATAGTAACACCGTACAAATTTTATTAAATGGGGGGTTTCAGAAATTGTGAGCCCAAGGGTTGGAGAGAGAAACTAACTTGGAATATTTTCCAAATCAAATCACTCCGGGCGCAGAAGCTCGAACATGAAGGAAGTTATAGCCCTAGAAAAGGGAGTGAAAAATTGTGTGTTCCTTTATTTTTTTTGGGCTATAACTTATTCATTCCGAAGTGTTTGAGAACAAATGAGCACTCGTTAGGAAGAAGGAGCCACGTCGATCCAAAATCCACCTGAATCTTCCGAACTACCTGAAATGTAAAAAAGAAAAACTCCTTGAATCTTCACATTCCCCGTGCGACGTCTCTTCACCGTGAAAAAAAATGCGCTCCACCGTCAGGGCACAGAGGGCGCCATTCAGCACATTTGAACGCTTCATGGACCTGTGCGTTCGAATGATTGAATCGGCTAGTGATTTCTCTCTCAGTTCCTTTCTACTTCACTCCTTGTCATTGCGCCACAGCTCTTCAGCTTGTTCCGGAGTAGCCTCAGTATTTTCGATTTTAGCCCTCGACTGTGATCTGCTACGACATAAGCCAAATCCGTAATTGATTTCCGTTCAGTTTTGTTTTCTGTTTTGTACGTATTCTTTGCACCCACGGATTCCAAGCATTATCAGGAGATTGCAGAAACCTCTGAGGATTCTCGGATTCGTTTTAGAAAGTAAGCCTATTAAGAAAGCTTAGCGAGCCACTTATTTATGATTGCGACAAATGTTTAGTCGATAAAGAATGTTGACAACAAAAACGATGAAAGTATGGAGAATTTATCATTGATCAGTATTTTTCCAAAATGCGCCCTGCATTTGCATTCGACTAGATACTTTTTGGAATTGTTGAGGAATTTTGAAGGCGACTTAGCCTTCACAGTAATTACAAAGGCTAAGCGATGTGCAAGTCAGTGTTGAGTACCTCTAGGCATTTGTGTTAAGCTGATGTCAGCACTTCCAGCTCCTGTGGTCCACCGCAGGTTTCGCGAAAATCGCGGAAATCGCGCAAATCGCGCAAATCGCGAAAATCGCGAAAATCGCGCACACAATTGTGGCCAGTTTCGTGGGCGAGCTTCTATTAATTCTTATCATTGTGATCGTCGCGATCAAAGTTTATTGCTTGGTGAGTTTTATAATGGTCCCCTGTCCGACTGCTTATTGAGTGGAAATTTTTCAGCTGAAGTGCAAGAACAAATACGTTTTCATGGCCAGGACGGGCAACGAAAGGAGGGCAATCCCACCAGCGTAAGATTGGTTCTTGGTATCGTGTATCGTTAACCCCTCGAAGAAGATCCAAGAAGGGAAAAAAAGCAATCATTCTACTCATACGATCAAGAATTGCAAATTGACGTTTCATAATGTTCTGATACTTTTGTCTCAATAATTCCTCGGACGTTCAGGTTTTTTTCCTGACACCTCACAATTTTTTGTCAGGTAATGTTGTCAACATTCCAGTCACTGGTTCAGTTTATTTCATCTCCTAGTTTGGTAACCCTTTGGAGTACACGGATATCTTTGAATGCATCTCATTTTTTCGTGTTTGGAAGCAGCGATGAATTTCTGTCGTGGATTTTGCTAAAGTTTCATCTTTGATGACTTACGTAGAAATAAATATTGATGGTAAACACTGTCTCTACACAAGTGTTACATACAAGGGGGGGGGGGGGTCGTATCAAATCACCCATGAAGGGGGGGGTCGTAAAAAATTTCCAAAGAGTAACAACGATAGGGTTGACCCTGGTTGGTGCATATATGAGGAGCCATAAAAGTCACTACCCCATCACTTTGGAACGGAATTAATTGCAATTCGCAAAAATTAAACCGGATGCCCGAAAGTGATAATTGAAGAGCGTACCGCAATCTACCAGAAAAAGTTCACAGCGGCCTTCTATACCGAAGATTTCAGAAAATTCTCCACGTAAACACGATTTTTTACGGTTTCATATCGGAGGTCTCACTAATGCAAATGGCCCACCTTCTGTAGTGGAAGCGCTATGACTTGTTTCTCGTAATTAGTTGCCTGGTTACTGCTCCCAGTAGTGCATGTACGTAGTACTTCGGTGCACATACATTCATTCGTAATCGCTGCCCTTAGATGCCTTACTTCGATTCCTACTTCTGCATGTACCACTACGTGCAGAAGTCGCTCATGCAAGGAGCCTTTTCTTCAAAGAATGAGTTTGGAATAATGACAGAGCGTTGTATCAAAAACAAATGTTTATTGGTCATAAAAACCAAAACACTGAAAGGACTAAGGAGTACATGTAGTTGAGCAGCATGTACCATGCTCACTTGCAGCAATAGGCGAAGTAGCCATTATTGAAACAATCTGAACCGCTTGGGCAGAAGTTGTGTGCGCAGTCTCTTCCCACGAGTCCCTGAAGAGATTAAATGCTCAGCTCAATATTCGGAATTGAGGTAGGATTTCCTATTTTGCACAAGAAATCTTGAAAAACAGCTTACTTCTTGCGCCGATTCAGTTGTAATGTTCTCAAATGAACGGTGGGTGGTCATTCAGCCAAATACCTTGGTGGTCGCCTTGATCACCCTGGTCGTGCGGGAAAGTACCGTATAAATAACGCATCGCACATTGGAGGGTCGCTGTTCTCTTTTGGATCTCTTTGGCCGAGATGGCGCCTGTTCCCCCTTTTTTTTCCTTGATCTCCGAGAGGAATTGATTTCTCTTCTTTACTCTGTTTCTTTTATATTGTTCCTCCGAGTTTGTTGTGAGTTTGATTAATAAATTTTTTCGGGCGTCGCTTTGAACGCTTGGAGAAACGCAGGCAGTAACCCGACAAGGTCGAAACTATAGAACTCGCTCACACTAAAGGCGATTTGACATGAGCGACGAGGAAATGGAGCAAGACGGAGAACAGGTCGGGTTTCTTTCCGATCCAAGAATACAAAGTGAACCACCGCTTCTGAGCGAGAGCGCCGCTATTACAAAGGCTTGTGATGAAGCCCTCAGTAACAATATTAGGAATCTGTCTGGACCCAAAAGGGCAGCCATTTTGAATGCGGTGGAGGCTGCCGTGACAGCTGTGAGGGATGAGGTAGAGAGACCCCACAGCGAAATAAGAGATCTAAAAGAGTTTCTGTCGGAAAGCGGGCTATCCGTTCCACAACTACGGTCAGTGTTGCAGGAGGCAGAGATTAACCTGGGGCTAATCGATACATTGGCCGGGGTGATGAAGTGTGGACGGGCTCACCTAGCTGATGCGGTGATAAGCCTACAGCAGGAAAGAGATCACTTGACACATAAAGTGACGCTTTTGCAGGAACAAGTCAAGAGATACAGTCAGCCGAGAGCGACGGTTGAAGAGCGCCCAGAAGAAGCGCAAGGTAAGACGTTTTCTTGGCGGAAGCTCAGTGAACGATTGATATCGTCCATCGAACATAAAGACGGACTGAATATGCAGGTGCCCGGCGAATCTCATGGGAAGACAGATGGACAGTGGAAGCACCCGAGTCAGGACTTGCAAGGAGGATTGCAAGATGGTGCGAGAAAATATTCCCTGTCCGAGAAGACGAGTGAGTCTGAACTATCTTTCTATTCAGAAAAATTGGAACAGAATGACCCGTCGTCCAGGTACAAACCCCAATCATCCGAAATGTGGGATATTTTCAAGGCGATGCTAAAGCTCAAACCGCAGCAAATGTTGAGAGGTATACAGGGAAAACTCGTTGAGTGACTTCTTGAGAGCCTTCAATATAAAATATCCACAACAGTCTTGGAGCAACCATGAGCGGCGTGATATATTGGTGTCCCTGCTAGATGGCCCAGCTAAACTAATGTATAGCAACCTTTCGAGAGGGATCCAGGAAGGGTCATTTGAGGACATCGTAGAAGCACTAGAAAGGGCTAGGAGAGACCCGTGTAAAAAGCTAAAAAAATAGAGGAGTGGGACAGGCTGCGCAAAAGAGACTGCGAAACAGTTGAGGAATTTTGTTATAGAATGGAATCAATATCGAGGGAAATTCATAGCGATGGTGACAGGGATTTCCTTCTGGGTTCCAAGCTGCATACATGTCTCTCAGATTGGAATGATTCCTACCACATGTTAACCGCACTCGAAGCTCCCAATGGTATGGTTTACCAATCAGTACGTAACGCGGCACTGAGACTTGAGCGAGGGCGCGAGGCACTCCGGGCAAAGCTGCAATCACAAAAAGGTCAGAGACAGGACCAAATTGATCCCAGTAAGCATAGGGGGCATGGTAAAGCTGATACTGGAGAGGTGATGCCAGGAGACGGAACAAGTGGGAAAAATGTCCCTGGGAGGAAAACTAAATGCTTCAGGTGCGGAGAAATGGGACACTATGCGAGAAATTGCCCAAATGCTAACGCCCAGGTGTCATCCCCACGCAGCCGACGACAGACAAAAGCGGAAATCAAACGGTGAAAAGTCCAGTGGGATCATTTTCGGCTCACCTAGAGAAAGTGGTGTGGCGCAGTGGTCAACGGGGATAAGAAAGAAATGGTGACTGAAGCATACGGGAAGCCACTCATATGCAGAGTGCAGATGCTCGGCATGACGGTAGATGCTATGATCGATACGGGATCAGTAGTGTCCATAGTCCCCCTTGGTCTATTGTTGGAAGCGAAAAAGAAAATGATCGATTTGGACAAGCTAGTGACCATAATGGGAGATGGTAATTCTCAAAAAGTCATGGACGCCTCCGGAAACACTATGAGCTTTCTTATGCTCATAGCCACAGAGGTCAATGTACAGGGAGCAGGTCAAGCTTGCGTACAGCTGCACATTCAAAAAAGTAAGGACCGCGTAGTACTGTTAGGGATGAATGCGCTGAAGGCGCTGAATATCCACATCCAATTTGGTGAGCACAGGATGCAAGTAAGAGACCAGGGGCGGAAAAAAGTAAGCGGCTTAGTAAAGGCAATTCATAGGCATGTAATTCCGGCAAGAGGAATTTCCACAGTAACAGTATCAGGTAATACTGACGCGGATGAGTGCATTTTCTGGTCCAGCAACAGTCGAATCTCCTCAGGTGTGTTAAAGGTATCACATGGCGAAGCACTAGTGTCTGTTAGGAACAGCACTATGGAGCCGTGGGTTATTCGTGAAGGAGAAACACTCGGCAAATGGGGTGAAGAGGAATGGCACGATCCCAGGACCCGAGACCTTCCTGGAGATATGCTAGAGTTGTCCCGCAATCTCCCCCGAATAGAGGCTAATCGGACTGGTGACCTTTTAGCAATACTAAATAGCAATCACAAGGCGGGACAACTCCCGGAAGAATTAGCAACACTCATAGCTGAGTATGAGGACGTATTCGCCATATCTGACTTGGAGCTCACCCAGACGGATCTGGTACATCACAGCATCGATGTAGGAGGTAATTCCCCCGTGAAGCAGCGCACTCGACCCGTGCCTTATGCCCTTGCGTAGCCAAGTGCGTGAAATGCTAGTCGACCTGAAAGGGAGAGGAATCATTGAGGAAAGCTCCTCACCCTGGGCTTCACCAATAGTACTGGTGGCTAAAAAGGATGGATCTATTCGGCTTTGTGTAGACTACAGAGAGGTGAACAAAAAGATCAAGAAAGACAGTTATCCCCTGCCACCCATCGATATGACACTTCAGAATCTTCGTGGAAAAAAGTACTTCACATCGCTGGACCTAGCGAGCGGCTACTGGCAGAATACCTTTAGATGAGAGGCTAAAGAAGTCAGCGCATTTACCACGACGGCTGGATTATTCCAATTCCGAGTGCTCCCTTTCGGCCTTTCGACGGCACCAGGCGGTATTCCAAAGGTTAATGGAAAAGGTTCTAGGATCACTTATGGGAGCATAAGTGTCTGATATGCTTGTGGCAACAGAGACGCTGGAGCGTCACTGGAGGTTTTGGAACAGGTCTTTCAAGCACTGCGTAGAGGCACATTTGAAACTCAAACCTCAGAAATGCCGTATTCAGAATTCTATAGAATTCTTGGGCCATGCAGTGGATCAGGACGGACTGCGAACAGACCCCGGAAAAATCGAGAAAATTCGCGAATACCCGCAGCCAAGAAATTTAGCGCAACTGAGAACCTTCCTTGGGATGACAGGCTACTACCGAAAATTCATTTTTCGGTATGCACACATAGCGCAGCCGTTATACGATCTTACAAGTACAAAGTCATTATTTTTGTGGTCAGACAAGCATAGCCAAGCATTCGCAACCCTGAAGGACCTTCTGACCAAAGCGTCCAGTTCTGGGACAACCCGACGTCGAGGCTGCACGGAACGGAACGCGCCCCGATGCTAGTCGTAGTGGTGTCGGCGCGGTTCGGAGGATAAGCTGATTCACCCTCTGCATTTCGCGTCCCGAGGGTTATCCCGAGCTGAGAGGAATTACCATATCACTGATCAGGAAGCGCTTGGCGTCATGTTCGCAGTGAAGAAATTCCACTATTTTATCTATGGAGTGCGTACCATCGTGAGAACCAGACCACGCCGCTCTTACTTCGCTTATTCAAACGTGCTAACGTCTCTCCACGTGTTCTCAGATGGGCACTCGAGCTACAACGATACGATCTGCAGATCGAATATGTAAAAGGGTGCAGCAAACAACGTAGCGGACGCACTCTCAAGAGGAGCGGTTCAGGGCAAAAGCGCAGAAGTGGTTAGGGACTCCGAAATGGAAAGGGTCGTAGCAGTAGTTAAAGATCTGGACTGGCTCGAGGAGCTAAGGGAGGATGAAGAATTCAAGACGGTGATAAAGTCCGTAGAAGCTCAAAAAGACGACGAAATCAGGTTCAGACGGCATGCAAAAAAAACTCACACCGCAGACTTCGAGCTCAGCGATGGAAAGCTACGCCTTGATTCGTGAAGACGGCTCCAAAGTGAACGTGATACCCAGGAGCAAACGACGGGAGCTTTCGCGGAGTCGCACGAAGGAATGATGGGAGGTCATTTCAATGCTGAGAAAATGATAGGCTCAAATGGGAAAAGTGGCATTCTGGCCAGGAATGAAACAAGACATTGTAAAGTGGTGTCAGGAGTGTCAAACATGCTTCGTGAACAACACACATAGAATCAATACCCCTCCACTGAAACCGCTCATCGTCACCAGACCCTTTGAGATAATAGGAATCGACTTGCTTGAGATGGGCACATCAAGCAGAGGGAACAGATATATAGTGACGATAATTGATCACTTTACAAAATTTTTGGGCGCATACCCAGTACCAAACAAGAAAGCCGAGACGGTAGCGGAGGTTGTTTAGTCAGTGGATCTGTGGCACAGGAAGGTGGCCCGAAACAGTGCTATCTGATCGGGGAGCAGAATTTGAAAATGCCATCGTGACAGCACTGTGTGACATAATGGGCATCAAACAGCAGTTCACCAAAGGATACTGCCCCAGGGAAAATGGCGTAACTGAAAGAGTAAATGGTACCATTGTTCGCATGCTAAGAAAGAAAACGATAGTGCCAGCGGAATGGGATATCATACTACCTACCGTTGTCTATGCTTACAACGCATGTCCGCACGAAGCAACAGGGGAAAGTCCCCATTTCCTTCTGTACGGCCAAGACCCGAAATACCCATCGCAGGTTATTCCCACAGAACACCTATCACCCTGCGCAGTGGATTATGATCAGTATAAAACCGAGTTTTTAGCAGGCCTAAAACTTGCGCGTGAGTGTATATCTCTTAATTTGGAAGAATATCGAAAGAAAATGAAAGAACAATATGACAAACGTTTCAAAACTGACAAGGCTTCAATAATAAAGGAAGGAGACCGCGTTTATGTAAAAGTTCCACATGAAAAAGGCAAGGCATCCTATCCAAAATTGGCTACGGATTGGTCGGGTCCTTACAGAGTCATAGAAAGTGAAATTTCGGGATCTCGAAACTCTCCAGTGGACAGCCTATTGTTCGATAGCGTCTATAAGTTGGCTCGTGTTGCCACGATTATGTCCCAGACCCATACCTCGCTGGAAATGCGGATGGCCCGCATACTAGATCCTTGCTACGACGCGCTCTCACCTACAGGACTTGGATTTGCAATTTCCTTCTTTTCGGCCAAATGCTTACATGTGATGCAAGGGATGCAGGCCAAGATTTTCCACAGGACACCAAAACTGCGAGCCTCATCCTCGTCGTACAAATGAAGATCCGTACGACCTGCCAAGTCTGTTCGATTACGCATGCAGTTGGGCGCAGGCCCATCCATGGAGCGAAGACTTGTGGAAAAGTTTACCACCGAAAAAGTCCTTGGTTCTGTTACCATTCGAGTTCAAAGAACACGTTTACTCGATACAGTCGCACTGTCAACTGGTACATGTATATTCGAAACCGGATGACGTGCAGGAAAGCTGGTGTCAAGATGAATATTCCGCCGTCGTACTTTTCAGCCCTTCGAAGGCCTTTGATAGCGGAGCGTGGGCCAAAGCATGGCAACTTATACTTGCAATGATTTCGGACGGAATCGAACTTTTCGTCTTGGGATGCCCCCGAGACAGCAGACAGTGGCCGAAAGCAATTGATGGATTACGAGATATGTGCGAGGAAACCGTTGCACAACGGCCGAAGTTGCAGAGTAGAATCAAATGTTTGTTGATGACAAAAAGTGAAGAAACTCTCGCACTACATCCATGTAACGTCATTACAGAGAACACAGGAATGCGCTCTTACCCGCCAAGTGCGGTCAAGAAGTTCTACGAAGCCACACGCGCGTTCTGTATAGCGCATATAAGGCTCACGCCATACTATGAAATACGGACAAAAGAAGAAGCTCAAAGAAATAAACCGTGTCTTATGAAGGAGGACAATGGGCAAGAAGAGAGGTACTATCAGCACGGAAGACCACCCCCGCGATTCTGCCCGAAGAAATGCGGATTCAAGAAACCATACTTCCGGAGCCACGACCCTCCAATGAGATACAGACGTCCGAGTTCTGGAAACTATCGCGGGCCTAACCCTAGGAATGTCGGCGAACGGTGGCCCCACCCGAGAAAGAATTTCTACAGAGGCTGAGTGGAACAGCCTTTTCTATGGGGGGAGGCATGTAATGAGAGGTGGTCACCAGCCCAAAACGCGGTGGTCGCTTTGACCACCCGGT
>MU887062.1:0-11370 GCA_036418205.1 Ostertagia ostertagi
GCCTAAAACTGTCTCTCTGTGCATAATAAATCGAATCTAATGCGGTCTGCACAAGCAAGTCTTGCCCTCGGATACGCCACGCACGCGCCTGTGGCTGGCAGTCCTCGAAATTGCGACCCCCTCGTTCGAACAGTTCGAACGGACGGTTGACCCTGCTCGCAACCCCGAAGCCAGCCTAGAGGGCTATTCCGCGCTGACTTTAGCAATGCTTGTCTTCATACATTGAAGTGGTTCCCAAACCAGGCCACCTAGCGAATCCAACAAAACGAGAGCGATATTCTCAGAAAACGGAGTTCGGGCTTTGGTTGAGCTGGTGCTTCCTGGCTGCGAGGTAGCCATCAGACGTGCCGCGTGTGTTGTCGCAGAGGACTTAAACTCCTTTCAAAAAACGAGAAGAGTGCAGACCATACACCACAAGTGACGACGGCCTCCACAAAATGTAAATGTTTTCTGCCAATGAAATGATTAGCCTGTTGCAGTTGTATTCTATCAGTTGTCACTAATTACAACTATCATTTACCAAAAATCAGCTATCACTATGAACCACTACTAACCAGATTTACTTGGAGGCCGTCGTCACTTGTGGTGTATGGTCTGCACCCGACGCTCTTCTCGTTTTTCTGAAAGGAGAGGACAGTAGCGGCCAAAATTCAATTAACAAGCGCTTTTTGATGTTTTTCTTCTGAAAATCACTGGTCGTCTCCAAATCTGCATCAGTTGTTCATGTTTTCTAATCTACGCAAAAAGATCAACATCCAGCTTAAACTGGGGTTGAAAAAATTACAGATTTTCAAATTGATCGAAGGTAGAAGGAAATCATGCATTCAGTGTTTTCAAATAAGACAAGTTAAGCCTAACAGACAGCGCACACATGCACTAACATCAAGCAATTCTAGGATATTGCCAGAAACCCTCTAAAATTGTTGATACACTACCAGGAAAGGCATTCAACTTCCCATGGAACTTTGAGATGAGACCCAGATATATCGATAGAGCTTCAAACGCTGATTACAAATATGGAAACTAAAACTGCAAAATGAACCTGCCAAGGAAGTTGTGAGCAGTCAAAGTTGGCTGGAAGTAAAGCATTACACTCCGGGCTTTCAAAGTCGCCGTGGAGTAGTGGTAGTGCTCTCGGAATTTGCGCTCCGACGGGAGGAGAGCTTATGACCTCCAGGGTGAATAGCGAGGGCACCACCACTGCTCCGCGGTGACTATGAAAGCCCGGAGGCTAGTGTAATGCTTTACTTCCAGCCAACTTTGACTGCTCACAACTTCCTTGGCAGGTTCATTTTGCAGTTTTAGTTTCCATATTTGTAATCAGCGTTTGAAGCTCTATCGATATATCTGGGTCTCATCTCAAAGTTCCATGGGAAGTTGAATGCCTTTCCTGGTGAGTTGAATATGGGGGAATCAATGACACACTTCCTAGTGGGACATCTACTTCAACTTTCCCTCGAATAGGATAAAATTTTCGCTCACACTCGGAACACTTTTCTCGACAAACGTCAGCTCCTCCCTCAGTGGTTCCGTGATGCTTGGCTCAGGAGAGTGGCCTGGCTACGCATCAAAGCACCCTTGCTGGCGAAACCATTCATGGTCGTGAAAGGCTCGATGCTATAGCCGTTGCTGTGCTGAAATACAAAGTCAATGTCGTGCGAACTGCCATGCCGTCGCATATAAGCGCCTTCTGCACAAACTAGTGGAATACGTCCGCCTACATCACTGCCTGCCTCCTGTAACGCAGTTCTTCCTTTTACCGAGGCAACTTTTTCAAGCCTCCGCCGCATTTCACGGTTGGCAGCAGATGTTTGTATCGGAACGCTCCCTCTCAAGGTGGCTCGCCGACTTCACAGATTAGTACCTCACTGCCAACCATCACTGGTAGTCCCGTTCCCCAGATGAATGGAGTGCTACAAACAACTCTGCTTCAGGCTCGCCAGCATACTCTATTTTCATCTTCACTGGACAATGTCATCGAGAGGTAAACTGCGCACGTAGTACATAGAAGATTTTGAATAGATAGCATGTATCCGGAGCTGTAAGGGAGGAAATTAGCTGTTAGAAACTTGTATGGATTATTGATCATTCCTCGGAACGGATTTTTCAGATGTCGACCAGTGATATGGCGAGCGAGGAACCCAAGGAATGACAACAAGCTGAGGAATAGCGAGGGCATTAGACTTGTCGATCACGACGCGTGGCGGACTGGATCAGTTGGAATCTCCTCCTGTTGCACCTGGACCCTATCTTGGACGCTTCATCCTTCTCCTGCTGCATCTCGCTTCTTTATACCAAAATTGATACTTATTGTACTAGACTGTTTACATTCTGTAGGCATGGCAGTCGCACAACTCTGACTTTGTCTGTCAGCAGAGCAATCACTCGAAAATCGTGCCCCTCTCACATGCGAGAGTAGTTGTGAGAGCCTAACGCCTGAGAGTGATTTTAACGAACTAATCAAGCCAGTCATCTGGCTTAAGCATCACAACAGCTGCGCGAAGAGTGCAAGTCTGTCGAAAAAGAGCTTCAAATATGAACATTCCGGTCCTGTTAAGGAACAGAAAAAGATGCGCTCACTTAAGGAGTGAAGTCTTGAAGCAACAGTTAAGGCAGCGGGTTCCGAGCATTAGTCGCTAATGGGGTGGGGAGAAGCACTGGTCCTAGTTAAACATATCTGAAAGGGAACTGAACATGAACTCACCTTTGGAAGCCTGTAGGAAGGGCGACGAACTACAGCAGATGGGCGGAGGCGGGACTGGGATGGGCGGGAGCGGGCATGGCCGCTGTCTCCCCGCCGTGATGATGGCTTGGCCAGGGGCCGAGAAGGTGGGGACAGTATATATGGATAGACATATAGATAGTTATTAGATATATATATAGATATATATAGATATATATATTATATATAAATATTAATATCACTACAACATACCAATACAATTAAATTGCTTTGGACAAAGTAGCAGTTTCTGCGCAACAAAAACGATTAGCGCATGTACTGCGGGCAGGTTCGGACAACTCGTCCAACACACGTCTCCCCCATCGCTAAACGGCAGGGGGAGTCCCTGTCTAAGCCCCTGCCCGACGTTTTTTTCTACTTTTTCTTTCTCCATTGACCAACTTCTCACCTGCAACGTCATTATAGGTGGTCCTTACCCGCGAATTCGTTCCTGGATTGTTGCTTTAATTAATCAATACTTGGACCTTAGATGTGTCAACAACCTTTGGAGGCTTTTCGGCAATGTACTATGTAGGTTAACACGTTGTAAGGGTCTGCTGTACTCGATTGTTCTGTCGGATTTACTTTATTTTATTCAAACCAACTGACCACATGATTTTCGCGCCTGCCTTCAAATAAATTCGAAAAGAACTATATTTCTTCAACCTCGGATGAAGCTGAAGGTTCATATTTTTGTGTGGATTATGAACCTATGCAAATGTAGAGAAATTTAGTGATTATCGGATGAGAAAACCTCAAAAATCCGCTTGTCAATTGAATTTCGGTCACTACTGTATGACTCATCTCCATTGGTGATCGGCTGGGAAAGCTCTGCTCGATTGCAGAAAGGAATTCCCCAGATGGTCAGGCATGCTTCTCGATCATACTTTCCCATCAAGACTTCATTGTGCTGCAGCTCACGCCATCCAGATATGCGAGTGCTAGTGATCATGACTGCGCCAGGCACTCTGCGCAGTCCCTCATGAGTATTGTCAGTATGCACCCATGCGTGCATGCAGCACTTAGATTTTCATCAGCCGTGCTAGCGTTCTATTCTGTGTTCCTCTTACGATACTCCATACGGTTCTAACCCATTACTGCATGTTAACGAGCCGAATTTCTTTGATCAGCACTGATAAAGCTCTTCCCATTTCCACCTAATACCGTGAATTCTTCAAATAGGAGCAAGCTAATTTTGCGGAAAAGAGGGGCAAGTACGTGCGTTTTCTGATGATGAAATATCTTCTCAATCTTTTGTTTTTCTTTTCTTAGAAACAACAAACAACAATATATAGTTTTCCTCATTGGAACGGCAAACAGCAGCAACCTGAATCACACCGCTGGACACTTTGACCTTTGTGTTGGAATAGGGGAGCAAGAAATTCGGTGTATTCCCCCTGTGAACTCGATTTGAGGAGGAGGCTTCTTCATGCGGAACCACTCGCCAATTTCGAAATGGGGGGAACACAGGCGGCAGAGGCCGGAGCCTCAGAAAGGATGGAAGCGCCCCTGTTTTATGCTTCACTGGTGCATGTATCGTTTTCTAGCACGCACTGTTATCGGTAATCAGTTGCAGGAAAATGTTTCAAGATATTTTTGCATTTTTTGTACCTTTGAGCTTCACCCCTACCGTATCTATCCGCTTACAATAGACCATCGACTTGCCTGTACTTCCATCTGTCAGCGCTCGCCTCGAGCGGAATGGCTTCCGCCTGCGTTCCCCGAACACAGAAGAATCTTCTTCTGGTGAAATTACGTCACGATATTGATATACGCACATCTCGTCCGCAATGACCAGGTTTATCGAGATAGTTCTACTTACGAATTGCCGCTTGAAGATTCGTGCACATGTCGACTGACAGTTGCAGCTCAGGCGGGTTGAAGTTGTTGTGGACCCAAACGCCCATTCCTAAGTTTCGCCCAAATCGTGCAACAATTGCTTAACAGTGGTAAAGTAACACCAGAGCTCTGTCTACGCTGATCTGCCCTCGCTCGCGGTTGAGCCCAGGCGCCACTCGTGAAGAAGGAGCACCCGAAAGCCATCTCAAGAAATCACTTTTTTATTTCGTGGCATGAAGTTTGGAAATTTAACAGAACGTTCAATAGTCAGGAATCCCGTCATTTATCGTCCTCAGCGGAGTTCCTTGGAGCTTTTCGAAATAAGTTTAAAAAACGGCGTAAAAATTTTTTTACTCCTAATATTCTTCTGTACAAGTCATCCAATATCCGGAGATGAGGATGTCATATAGTTCAAAGAATCCGCCAAAGGAAAGTCGCATGCACTTGATTTCACCAAGAATGCAACTGTCGATTGTTTAAACAATGATTAGCGATTAGTGGCCCGCTCTGCTACACACACTTGACTCATACTTGAAGGAATCTTCGCGGAAAATTCTTGCATTCTTTCTTGACATGAATGTGTCAGTTGTGATCACTGGAAACAGCACACAAAGTTTCACGCATGAAGATTCGGTTTCCGAAGAGAAACAAACGTACAAAAACTACACTCTATGGACAATCGAAGGTAGGCATGGAATCACGGCGCAGCATCAGGCCACACATAGGCTGGTATGGAGTTGGACTGGCGGCTACGTTATAGGGCGACGCAAATGAAGATCGGCGTTAAGCGCGCGATTGTGTGAGTAGTAGACAAGCGATCAATAGAATAAGGATGGACTAGAAGCTGTAGACGGAATGCAAGAACGCGAGGAAGAAGAGTTTTAAGTGTAGGTTACTCAGAACCAGTGTAGCATCCCCGTCCGATTTGTGAGACAACCGTGGGCATGTAAACGCGTAGCAGCCTTTTCGATTTTTCTAGTTTTTTTACCAAAAAGCAAGAGCAATTTTCTGTTCTTTTCATTCTTCTTCGTGGATAATGAGTCTCAAGCCGGTGATTTATGGCTGGAAATAGAATCATGATTTTCCCGTGAAGGACCTTGAGATGTTTCAGCGGCTTGCACTTCTATCGGATTCCGAAAAATTGAGCAGCGCTGTCCATTTCATTCTTCTTTGAATGGAGCCGAATGCCTTACGGATTGAGTTTTTGCACGAGAGAGAAGGATTCTAAAGTTTAATGGGAGGGGACTGCTAAAGATCGTAGATATTAGGTACCCAATAGGATTCCACCTAAATATTGAAGGTTTGTTTACTTCTCAGCATATTTGTAATGATGTATATAACTATGTGAAAGAATGAAATAGATCTGTGGTGAGTAGATCGCTACTCTGCAGAAAAATCAACGCTATTGCTCAATGACGTCAAAGCAATGTTTATTCAATTTACGCTGGACGGGCAAAGCAAATTTCCCCAATAAGTAGTGTTTTCCAGGCTACGGCACATTTAGTTGCCACTTCTCATACGGAAATCACGTCAGCCAAACAATCTTGCGAATGAAAGCAAGCATTCGTACCACTGCAGATTGGGGGCACGGGGTATTTGGAGAGTTGGGAGCAGGGTGAATATCGGTCGAGGAAATCCTCGACAGGGGGTTCGTATCTGTCAGGGTGGTCTGGGGGGTCGTTTCGTGGGGGACCAGTATCATACATGGCGTGTGGTGTCAGGATGCGAGAGGAGGGGTGTGGCGCCGCAAATAGCAATATGTGGGAAAACATGTGATATTTCGAATTATCGATTATCTTGTGACGCTTTCGTTAGAAGTAGGCGCGGCGAGGTGACCTCTTCTCCGAGCTATGTCGTCGAAGAGTCATCCAGGTTTCTAAGGTGCCCTAGAGCAGTTCGCTAATATTTGCCTGTCAATGGAAGAAGTTAATGTGTTTTCTTCGCGAATAGGGCGCTCGACATGAATGGAGTGGACAAACTGGAACAACAGGATCTTCAATTCAACTAGGGGAGAGCCGTGGAGTATCCTAACTAAGAGTGACTATGCTTTACTGAAGGACTGGCTCCTCGAAGTAATACATCAATCCAATTTTCTTCTTCCATTTCTCAATCCACTTCTTGAGCGTCATTACCAGCCACTTCCTCGAGGGGATTCCGGAATGCTAATCTAGGAGTGAAATTCGTGTCCCCGTTATCGAGCCAGAGGCCTCGTTCATCGTGCCGGATGGTGCCGGAGGCCATCAATCAACTAAGAGTCGTCATCATGGATTTCGCAACCTAAGCTGGAGGTATTTAAGCTGCCCCCAGCTTCCAGCGACAGCTAGGCCGTCGGCGTGAGGCCGACTCACCTCACCTCTACATCTTATCTCCTCACCTATATCCTTGTCCCTTGTTATCTTATTATATCCATGTAAATAAAGTGTATATAGACAAAGTCTCTTGTGATACACCGTAACACCGCTACACCTTCAGATGAAGGCCCGTATACACCTTTTATCTGATATGGAGGTCCCAGTGAGATTTTTTTCTTAAATTTCCCCCCAATGGTACCGATTTTCAAGCTTCTTGTAAATTTACCTCCTCTAGTATGTAAATTTACCTCATCTCTCACTAAGTATTATATTATCTTATACACCAATATCCTTCCTCACCTTGATAAGCAGTCGACAGCTTCATCCTTTTGACAATCATGGAAACGATCAAGATCGGGACAAAGAACGTACAGGTGAGTTAATTTTTTTAGGGAAAGGAGAAGGTAAACTAATCAATTTCAGACATACCCTAAGTCTCAGCCTACATCCAGGCGTAGAATTGAACTTCCCTTCCCGACCCCCACAAAACGCTATAGTGTCAAATAATGCATTTTTAATTGCCACTGGCAAGGCATTATTTGTTGAGATTAACAATGGTCCTGGCGACGAGTTCCTCCCTTTCACGGCATACCCATTTAAAAGTCAAAATTCATAGTATCATCATCAAAACACCATTGTTTTTTTGATACCACGCGCCAGTCTTACATGTAATAAATAAGTGAACATAAACACTTCTATCGCTTGACAGCCCCAATTCCTGAGTGAACCAAAAGCAGACTACCAATGGGTAAATTCTGCGATTTCTTCGGGAGGGCTGAACTAACAGACCGCACCGGGCATAGTGACCTGCTGCCAGTATGCTGCGTGCACGGGTATTGACGCGATAATTACCGTGTGACCCGACGTCAATTAAAAGATCAATTGATAGTATTTGACAAGTTCGAGTAAATACTCAGTATTAAGTATTAAGAAATAGGGCTAGATAAATGTATCATGATCATGAAATGTTTAGCTAAACTAAAAACATACATGCAATAGGGAACATCAGCAATATAAGTAAAAAACGCTTTAAAGCAAAAGATATTGAATATCAAAAAGTATTCATTCTATTCGTAATAACTTCGTATAGCAGTCAATATAAAAGGTATTGCCGCCACAAAACATGAAGGACCCGACCGCCACTGGGTCGACCTGAAGTTATTACGCTAGCACCTCTATCAATAATGACATGAGGTAAAAGAATTCTACATATGAGAGATTTAGCTAATCTCATACATCGCTGTTTCGACCGCTAGCTACGGTATCCCGAAATGAGCGACCAAATCACGATATCTTTTCGAGCGATATCACTACCAAAAAATATCTCTGGAAGCTATTTTTATCTCGAAGACGCACTTTTTGAGGTTCCATCACCCTTGGTAGACATAATTAATCTCGCGTTGCGCTAATCCGCTACATTAGGATGTCGTTTCCGCATAAGAACAAGCAATTAACTTGCAGCTAGCTGTCAGGAACTAATGGCCAGCAAGACTCGCCGAATCTTCGAATTGCGACTGTACACATTACATCTAGGATTACGGTAACTCACCCTTCCTAGCTTACACTGCTTTGTCCAGACCCACCTCTAATCGCGGATCATATGTGTACGCATAGCACAATAGCGTAGATCAACCAATATCGATCTAATGTAAACATCGGCCGCACCAAAGAGTTTACCGCATCTTTATTGACAGCTATGAAGAAAAAAACAACATGTTCTAAACAAATACGGAACATTTTCAATCAGACTCCAATGAAGCCTCCCACGGAGTGGGAGGTCGCGCTTTCCCACCTTTCCTCTTCGCTGTCCGCGTTCCTTTCCTCGGAAACAGGACGACGCACACCTTCGAAGCTCCTCCAATCTTCTTCGAAGTCCCTGCGCAACCTCCATTGATCCAATAGTTCTTCGCCGCTTATATCCCTCACACCACGACGAACAAACACTGAATTTATGGGCATGCCTTCCTCCCCATTCCTACAAAGAAGTTAACACGCAATGAATTAGGTCGCTTCCAGCTCGTTGATTGAACTGAAAACAAATTAATTAAAAAAAGGTTCCCATCGAGGAAAAGTAGCCTTAGCCGGTCAAAGAATTCTATACGCCGCTTGCACTTCTATGTCCTCACGCTGGTCCTCCACGATCATTTCGTTCGTGTATTCTTGGCGACCCGCGATCCACTTCCCAAAGCTTCCCCATAATGCCTCAAAAGGGACTGGATGTCATGCTGCCAGCCTGCATGCTTGAACGGCGATCGCCAACCAAATTGCGGGCACACATGGCCTGGCTCGCCCCCCCCCCAATCTTGGGATTTCTAGAAGTCACCCATCGCATACTCTTTGTGTCTTCACTTACCTGCACACATCATCATTTCCTTTGGAACCATGCATGCTTGCGAACATTCTGTCTTCTTCTAAGAATTTAGAACACCAATTCATACTCTTTGGCCCAGAAAAAAGTATGTAATTGCCAACTATCAAAATTCACAGCGCTCAGCAAACGTTCATTTCAGTGAATACATAGACAACGAACTCCGGCCCCCTATAAGGGGGCTGAGGCTCGTACTGCCAAATGAGTCGCCCAGCAGAGCCCCTCGTTGGAGGCCCACGGCGCGGTTCCGGTGTCACACGCGGAGCAAGTCAATCTCACGCGATGTAGCGCTCAACGCGCTATCGCGCCAGCAAAAACAATCCATGAATGTTATCAGACTTACAAATAAAATAAGATTTTAGGAATATTTGGTTCCTTACCGCCATCGAATCGTTGCTGCGGCGTGACGCCGCGTCGATGCGCTGATGAGCTACCACAACGTTCCTAGGACCCTGCTCAAGCAGGTACCTCTTTTTTGTGCCTGCAGCGATGCATTGAGTCTTTAACCCCTGGACCCTTATATTCAAGTTGTGATTCCAGCGTTGCCCCTGCTCACAGTTCGGGCACACCCTATACTCCTCGCTTGGAGCCTGGAAAAAAATAAATAAATAACTAAATAAAAAGGTATAATTAGGAATAGAAATCATAATTTTTTTCCAAACCTCGGTTTCAGATGCAGATGACTGCCTTTCTTGCTCAGCCGAGAGAGTAGGATAAATAGCCATTTATATTTCTATCTAAAATAATGCTTTCTAAATAAATAAAAAGAAAATAGAGGGAAACCACAAGAACGAGGAGAAGCCGACAGAGCAATGATCCCATTCAATCGGAATGGTTCAGATTAATAAGATATTGCCCTTGCGGTCAAGACAATGTCTGGCTTGAGCCCACCAGATTGTCAACAGTCTACGAAGACATGAATCATCTAATTTTTCCAATAACATGTTGGGGTCTAATATTTATGGACAACAAAATAGAAGAGCGGCTCACAGGGCCGTAACAGAAACTACTCTAGTCTTGCTCAAAGGCAATTCTTGTACCTTCACGTTGCTTTCTCGGTCAATAGCGATGAAGAGTTTATGACTCCTATCGAACCAACTCTTTGCAATGCAATGACCAAAACTGAATAGTATATGGGAACTCCTCTAGAACCACTTTCTCATAACGTTTTTGTATTAGAGAACCTGATACATTATTCGTATCCGTGGTTTTTCGGAGAAAAATGCACCGTTACCACAAACGTGTATTTCGAACAAGGCGAACTAGCTACTTTCGATGGAGAACACTTAATAGGCCAATTCGGAAACATGGCCCATTGCAACATTGGCAAAAACCAATGTTTTCTTCCACACGGCACCGTGATATGGAACCGTGCTGCAACGGACACCACTCTGCCGCTTCACAAAAGTGATTGAAGGAATTGCATATGTAACACCTCATCATATAGTACTGAACAATATTCAGTCAGCATTCACGTATAAAAACGTAACGTTTTCGCCGTCCAAATTGAGCGCTTGGTGTCTCGAAAAGCATGCGATTCCTATGGACAATGGAGTATTCATTGTCTTACCGGAGATTATCCAGTATAATCCACGCACCCTCTTTTCAGAGCACCCCGAGGTAGTAGAAACTATCAATCGCAAACATTTCTACAACTCGCAAATCGTACATTTCGTGAAATTCACCTGTCCAGGCAACACAGACTTCTTGAAATAAAGTGGATACAGTGGGAGAACAACCCACGCTCAAGCGTAGTACTTCCGATACTCCAGTGAATACAACCTCTTCCAAACCACTTCAAGGACTAAGCTCTATTCAGAATTTCTTCCAATCTTTGGATAAGAAATCTATGGACATGAGGCGATTTAAATTTGGAATTCGACCCGTCCAAGACGACAACTCGAAATAAATCCAAATAACTATAAAGCGTTATCAAATAGGGTGAAATACCAAACCCTAGACCTTCAATTTTAGAAGTACCTGAGGACGCTCTCAATAAAGGTAAACCTAATATCTCTGCGAAAATTGCTCATCATATTGCAGTAAACTCAGAACCAGACTTTACCGCTATGAACAATGACCCAGATCTC
>MU887096.1:0-10161 GCA_036418205.1 Ostertagia ostertagi
AGCATAACATTCTCGCGCAAAGGCTGCGCTCCTTAAACTAGCTAGAAATGTGATGTTGATGAAAGCCTACTGGGCAAGTATTCGTACCATAGTATGGTAAGGAATACTTGCTCACTAGGTTTCTCGTCACTAACACATCAGAATATGGAGAAGAAGAATAACTAAACAGATTTGTACTTGAAGTTCTGCGCTAATTTTAAGAGATTTCTATCTTTCTATTGCGTTTGTGTATTCTGCTTCTCTAGCAATGTATCCGTTCCGTCTTACATTTCGCCACCCACTCTGTCTTCTCTCCTGTTTTCTCTGCCACCTTAATTTCTCATGAAATTTTGCTTAGTTCCCTCTATACAGTTTCCCTACTTACTTCTATCACGCCCTCTTTTTATGAGAAGCGTCCTACTTTGTCTGTCGCACTCGCTTCCCGTGTTAATCTTCCAGTTGTCAGCGTTCACAAGGCAGGTTTCATTATCTCTTCAGAGCTAGTTGAAAAGTATTTTTGGAACAGTTTTTGTTTGCATTCGTGGGAGATATGAACGGAGTGTCAACACAAGCTGTTTTTTCTTGGCGACCGGAGTACCAGGAATTTTTCTGGATTTTGTGATTTCGGAACTGTCGATCTGTAGCGTTTTAATAACATGTATCGGTTACGGTCAAAGCATCACGTGCTCAGATCAGTTTCTTGAAGTAGCTCATATCTTGAATTATGACTAATCATTTCTTTCCTCTCTAAATTTCTTCTTCATATTCAAGAAATCATTGTTATTATTCTTGGTGGTACCTCCTCTTCTTTCCAATGAATTGGATGCATTCCTTCTACTCCGATAAAATTGCTCAACTGTCATTTGCTGAAATTGGTTTCAGACTAGGGCTCTATTCGTGGCATTATAATGGTCTTTTTCAGGAACCTTTGTTGGTGTCGCAGAGCTCTGTAACAAGACGGGACGGACTGGTTTTACTCGGCACGACGAACAGAAAGCTCGCACGTTTGCGGTGTACTGCGCAACTAGCATTTCACACGTAAGCCTTTTGGGTTATTTCGATTTCTTTACATTAATGTTTTTTCTTGAAATTTCTTATAAAGTTCTTTTTATTTGAATTTGTTATTTGTTTTCTGAACAAGTTCGATAGGGACCTTTTTAAGAAAGCGGAACAAACCGTGTTAATCATTTTGTTTATAATGATTTTTCTTTCTTAATTGTCGTATCTCATTAGCATTGTTTTTTGTGGGTTTTTGAGTTTAGTTTCTTCCAGTAGAGCAACCTTTCCCTTGTAGTCCGAGATTTCTCGATAGAACACGGTTTTCACTGTTGCGCCGTTTTTAATCTTCTCATAGCAGCGCAGGTGTCATTTTGATTTGCATTTCATTGATGTCCGTGTATTGCAGTGTCTGCTCTATCGAAAAGTGCAGGAGGCTCAACGCCGCTCGCATATGGCCGCTGAGCTGCTGGTGCAAGGATCCCAGTTGCTTGTAAGAGTTTTTTTTTCGCTTTTTGTACACTTTTTATTTTGATTCGATGTCCTTTCCTCATTGATGTTATTTCTCAGATATCTGAAGAAGATGTCAATCGACTCACGGACGAGCCCATCAAAAGCTGGAGGTATTATTACGTTTTGTATTCTTCTATTCGATTCGACTTGCTTTGCTCTTATTGCTTTTTTTCTTTCGAAGGTTTTGGAGTCCCCATTTTGATCGCTTCTACTTTTCACCACGTTCTATCGGTGACGGCGACGCTTACATTGCGGCTTCAATGACAATGTTCGAAGTGAGTAGTAAAATTTAGCTTTTTGGAATCTTTTGGATGCTTTTTCATACGTATGGCGCTAGAACAGCTTGTTAGGGCAAACTACTTGGAGGGAGACTCAGCTTGAGAATCGGTGTTTATTCGGCGAAATGAGTGCTATCAACGACATTTTCACTGGTTGCTACTATATGCAGCTTTTTTCAGGATCTTGGATTTACTGCCAGGTATAGCATGAACAAACGAAAGTTAGCTTCATTTCTTTTACGGGTCGCCAAAGGATATCGCGAGGTAATTTTTTCGATTTTTTTCCACTTTTTGTTTATTTTGTGGATAGCCACGCAGGTTGATTGCGCCAGTATGAGTTGAATGGGGATGGGTGGTAAAACGGCAATGAGGCTGCACGGATTCTCAGCATAAATTTCACTTGCCGGCGTCGAGCATTCCGGTTAGGGTTTTAAATGCACCCCCTCTCCTGAATAATGTGGTCCTTTTGCTCAGAAGCCCTTAACTCCTGAGTGTGAGTCCAGATTGCATTGTTACACGTTGTGTATTGGAGATCTTAGCGCTCCTCCATCTTGTTTTCGGCACTGTTATTTTGTTTCAAATATATTCTGCAAAGCTTGAAACTCAGACGTATCAAGCTTTCAACTCTATATTTCTACACTGGAAGGAAACTTATACTGAAAATGCCTTGCAAATTTTGCACTGGTTACAGGGATTTTCCAGATATCGTATCACAATTGGTTTCTGGTTTACGTGTTCAACATCAGATGGTAGCTTTCAAAGTTTGAAATATGTCCCGATCTTCGCATATTGACTTCCATTACGTATTTCGAGTTTTGAACTTTGAATTATCATCCAATTCCTGGCAGTGACAATTCTTATATTACAATCTATTTCTTGGCTAGTGTTATCACATCATCACTTCGATTTTCCAGGTACCGTACCATAATTGGTCACACGCGTTCTCGGTGGCGCATTTCTGTTGGATCAGTCTGCGAACTCCTGCAGTGCTGCATGGGCTCGATGAATTGGAACGGTTAGCGCTGTTGATCGCATGCCTTTGTCACGACATTGATCATCGGGGCACGACGAATGCATTTCAGTTGCAGTCGGTATGCTTATTTCTATTATAATTTATTGCTTTTATCTTTTTCTTTATCTTACTTTATCCTTTTTAACTCTTTTCCATTTGTTCTTTTCTTTTTTATTTTGTTTGCTTATAATGACCTTTGTCCCAGCAATGTCGTTATAAGCATGACTCTGGTCAATAAGGTGATCCCCTAGGGCCTTACATGAAAGTGGAAAGGCGGTGCGGCGGTGGTATGGTGAGTTGTGGTAACGATCGAGTGACGAGTTTGATGCCCGTTTTGTGAAGTCATAGGGAAGACTTCTCCAACTTAATTGGAGGATTGCTGCAAGGTTCACAGCGGTGGAGTCTGGGGAAGCGTATTGGTCATATTTTGCTGCTTCAGAAAGAAAGGACCTCAGCTTTCCTTTTTTCTTTCATGCGGCACAGCACACCATCTATTAAATGGGCATCTTTTTCGTGCTTAAAGTTTTTCCCGTCAATCACTTGAAATGTGCGGTTGTAATTCCGCAACCTCTTCTTGTTTTACGACCTTGCCCAACACGTTTAAATGGCAGGCTTTCTTCTAGTTAGGGTTATACTAGGGTCATTGATGTGTTAACCAAGGACTGGAGAAAATGAATGAGGGCACCTCTTATTAGTATTTAACACATTTACGCCGATGACAGCCCTCCTTTTGCTGTAATTTCACTTCTTTTCGAGGAGATATTGAGAAATAGTATTGTGTTGTAAGATTGGAATAGCTGGGTCAGTTTCAGGGTATGCTCCGGAAATTGTCAACAGCTTTAGAAGACACTGTCATTTGGTGTAACACATGGCCGACTTTTTGCTTTTTGTAGAGGTTCTGGGCATCGGCTACCAAATATTTACCATGTTGTGAAAAACGGTCTGGAAGTTCATCGCAAGACGTGGGCTTCTTGCCAAATCACTTCCATTAACGCGCTTTTTGGGTTCTAAAACCAGGAACGCTCGGACTTGATTTCATTAAGACGATTTTCTCCGCCACAATTGCCTCGAAGTGCTTTGAAGAGGCCATCGACTAGGGTTTACAAACGTTCTACATTAAAGGCAAAAGTCAGGCTCGTGTTTGGGCATTATGGCGCCTGAAATTGAGTGTAGAGATGGGAGGTGGAACGACAGTGAAGAAAAAACGCAAAGAAACCGTCGACAAGACCGAAATCGAAACCCCTTCCCTTCTAGCAGTGAAGGAGGCTTGCTCGGGGGAGAGCCACGTCCAAACGAGTTTTCCGGATATGCCAGCCGTTCCATCGGTTGATACGGCAATCAACCTAGCTGATCTCACACGTTAGGCCAGCCACGCACCACATCCCGCGGTGGGCGGGACCAGCTGATGAAACGAACCCATCGCTGTAAGTAGTAGGCCAGAGGCCTTGACGGCGCGCAATCTCGAGTCAGGAGTGTGGCATCACCCCTCTGAGCGCATTCCTGGAAATATTAGTGATGGAAAGGCCTTCTATGGTCACCTAATCCTGACTCGTGGCGCTTTAATTCTTTAAAAATTATCCCTGAAGGTTCTAGAAGTTCAGATGGAAATGGCTAAAGACTTCCGAATCCTAAATCTGAGTTTTTGTTTCTTTATCACGTAAAATCTATGGATATGAGGTGAGCAGCGGCAAAATCGCGCCCGTCCACCAAACAGTTAAAAGGAGCACCTTCATGGATGTGCTGATCGATTTTTTTCTAGAAAACTCCTCTGGCTCAATTGTACAGCAGTGAGGGTAGTGTGTTGGAAAGGCATCATTACGCTCAGACAGTGCAGATTCTAAAGGTGCGTTGGAAGCAAATCTCATCCGGCATGCCTGGTACTCTAATGTTCGTGTTCCAGATGTCCGAGTGTAATATTCTGGATCAGCTGACGCGAACGCAGTACCAAACGGTGCTGAGTCATATCCGAGACGTGATCCTTGCCACGGATATCGCAGTACATCTAGGCAGTCGACGGATTCAGGCAATGGGAAACGTTGAACGGGTTGGAGTTTTTTCATTGACTTCGGTTACTCGTTATGTTCTTTCGTTTACCCATTTGTCTGTTTTACTTATATTATTGCTGCTACTCACATTAGGTGAAACTCCAGTTCGGGGGGAGGGGGTCATAATATCTTGTCTACATTCTTATCAAAGTGACCATCTAATCAAAGCGGAGTTGTGGAAAGGCCCCTGTATCTGATTACAGCAGAGTTGCGAGAAGCACTCATATCTTATCAAATGAGAAGTATTTAGCACGATTAGCTGAGAAGGGGGCACTACCAATTCGTTACGGCACCAATCACTTAATTGCTATCTGTCATTCAATAGCGAAAATGGCTGCTGCTCTGCTGACACTTGGCTCTTTCACTATGTTCACCTCGTGGCTGGAGCTAAAGGCGAAGTCGAAGGAAGACTTCGACGACTGTTTGGCCGAATTTCGATTGCTATGGAAGGAGAGGCCGTGCCCTAGCTGTGGAAGTCCTCGCAAATTCAAGCGGCAGGGGAATGATTAAGGTAGGCATTTGAAGGTTATAAACGCCAACGTCGCTAACCCGGCATTATGTACAAAACGGGATATATGAAAAATACTTTTTGAGAGCTTGCATGACGATCGTAGGAAGATTTCCCTAGCTAGCTATCTCTTTGCGTACGATCTCGGTCTAGTTAAAGAAATAGGTAGCAGATGGAGTGTCATTACTTATGGTGTCATTGCGGGACGCAGTGCCTTTGCGCAGGTCGATTGCTCGGACTCTATATAACAATAGCGTCAACGAGTTTGGTGGACACAACAGTTAGTTCAGGTGGCATAGACTTGCAGTAGTAGGACACGTGAGCCGGAATAGTTCGTCAGGCAGTGGCTCGTAGGCAGGCGATTTCAGGGAGCGGGTACAAAGATATTGTAGGTATTGGTAAAAGGTTACGAGACAATCGAACAGCTCTGGACCTCGCCCATTAATACCGAGTTGCGGTTGCTGTCGTGGACAGTCATTCGTAAGGATAGTGGAAGTAGCTGACGCATATAACTGATTAGAATTTAGCTATAATCAGTGAACCACGCCGAGCTTTGTGGATCACCAGCACCGGGGTGCGCATCACAACGGGGTGAAACATTATATGGGCCATTTCGAAGAAAAATTCTTCGCACGTACTGAAGGTTAACCTATTGGACGGCATACTTTCTATAGTTTCTTGTACACAACAACTTCACTCTACGAGCTGTGGAAACTAATGCAGCGAAATACCCTATTCTGAAGTGCTACATGATTTTTTGAATAGAACTGAATGTCAATAAACTATTGTGTGCAATGATTGTCGAGCAATACTGCGTCTTCATCCATTCTTTTAGATACCAAATTTGCATTCGTCGGTGCATGTTTTAACTCGGGAGACTCTGGTTCTGAGTCGCTTTTTTGCACTAGTCGAGCAGTATCCCCATCTAATCGCGCACTCAGAGCCTGTGCTCTGAATGTTGGTAAGATATGAGGGCCTTTCCGCAACTCCGCTCTGATTAGATAGTCACTTTGATAAGATATGTAGATAAGATATATGAGTGGCCCCCCCCAACTGGATTTTCACCCCCACGTATATTTAGCTTAATATCCTTGATTCTCTTTCATGAAGGTTATGAGCCCTTGGTTCGCGAAGATATTCACCTATTTGTAGTTTATGGTGTGTTTGGACTGCACGTCGAGCGGATCTTAGATTTCAGATCAGTCAAAAGACTTCCGTAACTCGAAGGCCATTGCTGTAAGCTTTTTCTTTTTTCATGGACTGTTTGAAAAGTTTCAATATTTCCGTAATAATGTTTTAGGAAAACATCTACCGCGAGTTCTTTTCACAAGGTGATCTTGAAAAGCAGATGGGTGCTAGTCCAATGGAAATGATGGATCGGGATCGTGCCGCTGTACCCAAGATCCAGCTTGACTTCATGGATACGGTTGCGCTGCCTGTATTCGAGTGTGTATTTTTATTGTCTTCTCGAGAACTTTTTCATTGGGTTATATGAGCAAAAGCTCTGCTGGAAAGTGTCTTTCTCGACAGGGATGGCGATCAGTAATAGAGATCAAGGAGTAGTACTCATATGCCATATTGTGAGGCGTTGGTCAAAAAATTATTGTTATGGGGCTGGTAATCTCACGAGGAGTACGAGAAACAGCTTTGTGAGCGCATATGATCGATGCCTTGGATAAACAATGGTCGCAATGGACTGCGAGGAATGGACAGTTTCGCAGACTTGAGAGAATCATGGAAGTGTCGATAACAAGCATCGAAAGAGGTCTTATTGGCGTGTTGAATGGTCTCTCGAGTGATTTGCGTCAGCGCATTGAGGGCGGAATTCGCATAATGCGGCATCTACCATGTATGTGCTAAGATTCATCGACTATAAATCTCGCAATCTGAGGGAACATCTAAAAGGCACCACATCCATTGTGGAGTCATAGTCGCCTATAGTACTGGAATGACGATGGATGCGGGCGTCTTGTCGTGAATACACCAAATGAAGGGCGGCTGGAGCAAAGACATCAGTGTGAAGGGGAAGAGGCCGCGATATGTGGAGGACGGACTTTGAGCCACTGACGTTTACGGATTAGCCAGCGCAAAATTCGGGGAGTTGGGCTACGTAGGGGACTCTGGAATTTTCGGTATGTCGTTAGGGCTCAATTTGTAGCAGAGGAGTAAGATCCGCGGGTGTGAGTGGGGAGGTGGGTCCTGCTACGATGTTGACGTTGTAAACTTGGTGGCCGCGCTACGAAGGATGTGCAATTTTTTGCTTACTTAATTTTGCTGAATCGGTTGTATTAGCGTAATTTCTTCTGTGTATCGGCGCAGTCTGCGAAATAGCGTCACTTTTTTTTGAAAGACAAGGAAAAAGGGCGGGACGCGGGAACGGGGGGAGGGCAAGGGAGAAAGAAGAGGAAGGCCATGGCGGGGTAGGGAGGGTGGGGGAGAGAAAGGAGGAGGGTGGATGGCTGCCGGCCTGGAATCTAATTGGTTGAACAGGGAGTTCGTCCGGCACAGACCTCGTTATAATATTGCAACAACGTGAAGGATAACGAGACGGCGCAACCTTCTTGGGTTGTTTACGGGCGCTATCACGTTATCGGCAGGTTTGTGTGTGAGTGCATGACTCTGGATATCCACAACTATTCGTTATCGTAGGCGCCTTTGTATCAACACCAAATCGAATGGTTAGGGGTTTCTTTTATGATGAACTGATTCGTTATTTTGATTTAATTTCTAAATGAAACCTAAAACAGAACTGCGTAAATTTTGCGTACCGGGCACCAGAGAGATAGAATGGGATCAGCGTTCCCGCTTCAGAGGCCAAACCGCCAGACGGCGTTGGATGATCTATCTTACCGACTCTCGGTGCTATCGATCAACGGTGACCGACAGGGTGACGCGGGTAACGCGTCATACTTGCACACTCGTGAACATTGTGACTTCGGGCCCCACACGCGTCCTGACCCAACTAATCTCTTTTCTTGCGGCTTTGCCGCGACTTATTCCTCTTGGGGTCGTCTGTACTCATCTCTATAGGCCATGCATTGGCTTGTGGCTTTTGAAAAGCGTGGAAAGGGCCAAAATACTTAAGTTTGGCAAGAGGTTTCCCAGACATTACGATATGTCTGTTCAGTTCATTTCCTCGTTTTCTTTTCATTTACGTAAACATGTTGACAAAAAGGAGATAATAGAAGCGAATACAAACCTATTCGTATGGGAAGATATGTGTTTTTATTGCGAACAACCGCGTTCACTTAAAGGCAAAAGTCGGGCTCAATAAGGGGGTATTATGGCGATTGAAACTGAGTATAGAGATGCGAAGTGGAACGACAGTGGAGAAAAAACTGAGAAAAACCGTCGACAAGGCCGTTAACAAAACCCTCTTTCCCACTAGCAGTGAAGGAGGCTGGCTTGGGAAAGAGGCACGTACAAACAAGTTTTCTGGAGATGTCAGTCGTTCTATCGGTTGATACGGCAATCAACCTAGCTGATTTCACACGTTATGCCAGCCACGCACCACTTCCGGAGGTGGGCGGTCGGAGCGCCGCCAGGCGGCGAAAGCGCTTAATACGTGCCCTGGAGCCTTATTACGGCGCCGTTTGGGATTCTGAGCATGGTAACGTCAGGGTGAAAATCGTGTCGAGTACGTGGTCGCAGAGGTACGACCCCCCCCCGAAATCGAGATCCTGGCACGACCCCCTCTAACAGAGCAAATTAATTCAATTAAAATAAATCCTGCAAAACAAATCAAAAAAATTCTGCAAAATAATGCTAAGGACGCTTCATCTTGTCATCTATGCACGTCTTCCATCGCTGCATACTTTTGTGTACATACTGAAATATCGACTCGAGGAAAGAGGCATTAACTTTGTGTGACCTCAAGGCGAGGTTCGTTCAGAAACGCACAGAAATCCTGAAGACACAACATGATAGTGATTGCGATTCAATCTTGATTCTTGCTTGAGTATATCAAAACAGCCGAGTGTATCAAAGGCCGATTCAACGGCAGCTGCGGCGCGATTGTCACTGGGTCAGATTTGCCGAAATTTCAAAAAAAAAACGTCCGAATCTACACCCTCGATGAAAAGGTTGCATTCCTCCATTTCACAACCTTTGAAGCAGCTTGAGGTAGAGTTAGATAGAGCTGGATTTCGCGTTTCCAACAAGCATCGAAATTGCTCTGGAAGCCTTCCTTGCAGAAAGATAGGGTCTGTCAAATTTCGTCGAGTAAATGTCGAGGAGGCCCAAATTTTCACGCGAGTTTTTGCCACTTCAAGAGCAATATATCTCTTATATTGTAAGATCCTGAAAAAGGGAAGATAGTTTTGGAAAGCGGAAGGTTTGCGCTTCCTGATGGTCTGTTTAGTTTTCTTCTACAGCTTTTTGGTTGAAGAGATAATTGCGTCGAGGATCTATCGAGGTCGGATCCGGCCACCTGGAAATCCGCTCCCTCATTGGAGGACCCAACTGGCACGGTGTGTATTCGTGGGGGGGCAAGCACTCGGAAATGTGGTTCTCATACGGGATCTTTCAGAACGTGCCGTAAAAGTCAATAAGATAGGGAGCAATCGTCATCATCCGATTTGGTATTGGTATAAGCCATGCATCCCTCCTCCACTCACAGTTGCAGAATCGATTGAAAGGTGTTATATGATGGGGACCTTCGAACGAAACTGTATTGTAGTAGACATAGTGTGTTGTGCTATTCCTGTAACCTAAAAAACAACTTCATTTGCCCAGCGCTTTTTCTTCACGGTTGTCGTTTTTCCGACAGGGTCCCTAACAACAGCGTCATTCTCAGCGAGGTATTAAGGGAGAAGGAGCGAGTGATAGGCG
>MU887115.1:0-10010 GCA_036418205.1 Ostertagia ostertagi
ATCGATATTTGTTATTATTAGGTTGTTGCATTATGAAATGTCGCACCAGATTTAGCTTCACCCCACTCGGCTGTGTCCGAACATCCAGAGGTACTTAAGCATTCATTCGAAAGAGGAAATCTAGGAGTATAAAAGCGACTACTCGTTGCCCATATCATTTTGTTTTTTACAGGAATTTTTCTTTTGAACGATGACTGACCGAAATTTCCGTGTGTACGCGTGAATTTCAACGACATCTTGAGGGGTTACGGCAGTTCTCCCTGAACAAAAATGGACCTATATCAAAAAGTGCATTGGCTCGGCGAGATGGAAAAGAATGTTTTTATAAAGTTACTCATGGACGAAAAGCTGCATTTCATGAAAAAAAAAATCACCAGCAAAAAGTGCGAGGCCAGGCTGAAGCAATTGGCTTATCCGCCAAACAGCTCTTGTCACACTCCATCTATGTGCCGAGTAAACGCGGCACGTTTTGAAGGAGAAACAGTTCAGAGATTACAAAAAATTCGGAATCTGGGTGTCCATGTTTACCTGCGCACAGTTGCTACGATTCTTCGGGAAGGACGTCGAGTCTCTGCCTGGCACAATACCGGTAGTACCCATCTCTTCTTCTGAGATGCCCAATTTTGCTGTTCCAACATTTTTTGTGGTACGTCCAAAAGAAACACTTATAGTGCAACAACCTAATATCTTATACCAGTTTGGCTGCGCACGCATTCGCGTGCATCACACGGGGGTTCAAACAGGATGATCACTATTCTTTTCTAGATTTTAGTTTTCTGTTCGGTACATCCCATTTACACCGACTATTAGGTCAAACTATATTTTCTATTTCCTACACCGCATTGAGCTACGTGTTTCAGACAGAATCGATCAAAAGACAGTACCCAATCGTCTTTTTTCGGGGCGTATTTTTCAATTTTTGAGAAGGTTTTCTAGTTGAGAAATTCTGTCTGTGGGCAATGTTGCCTCTCATTTACTGCAGAACTGCTGAGTAAGATTCCAAGGGACGGTTTCGGAGAGGGTCTTTCTTCCAGACAGGGTTTTTTTCGGAAGGTGGTAAGCCTGAAAAATTGTGTCTGTGACCAATGTTCTCTCACTATTACTGCAGAGCTCCTGAGTGAGATTCCTAGGGACGATGGTTTCGGAGAGGGTTTTTTGGGGCAGGGTATACTTTTCACTTCTGAGAAGGTTTTGTAGTTGAGAAATTGTGTCTGTGGGCAATGCTCTCCCTCAATTACTGCAGAGCTGCTGAGTAAGATTCCAACGAAAGGCGGTTTCGGAGAGGGTCTTTCTTCCAAGACAGGGTTTTTTTCGGAAGGTGGTAAGGCTGAAAAATTGTGTCTGTAAGCAATGTTCTCTCTCTATTACTGCAGAGCTGCTGAGTGAGATTCCAAGGTACGGCTGCTTTGGAGACACTCCTCTTTCGAAATTCATGGGTAACCCCGCCCACTTTTGCGCATGTCCTGCCCACTGAGACTTCATTTCCTTCGCTGACCTCTATACTTTTTTCCTGGTGTCCAAGACTTCTTGGAACCGAGTAATAATGTTTCGTGCATAACTCCGCCCACTTTTGTGCAAGCTTAGCCCACCATTAGCATTTAACCCCTTTCCCTCCGGCAACCCTTATCCACATTTTTCCCGGTCGCCTAGCCTTCTAGGAACCGAGTTATGAGAGTGGTGGCAAACTCCGCCCACTTCGGGGTGTGCCACGCCCAGCGTTCACATTCAACCTCTACTCCTCCTCTCACCTCTACACATATTTTTTTAGGTCTCTAAGTCATCTCGGAGCCGAATTATGAGGTCTTGTAGGGGACGAAATCGAGCTACGTATCTTTGTGGCAAACCCCGCCCACTTAGCCCACCAATAGCGAACAAAGTGATCCAGTTCCCAAATCAGTTTCTGAGTAAGCTGCTCTACTTATGAGTGATGTAGTAGACCGTGAAAACAAGGCAAAGATCTGTTGTCATGTATGGGATCGCTGAGGCCGAAAACAGACTCTCTCCGTCTATGCGCCAGGATCACACGAACTTCGTTTTCGCCATTCTTGGTTCCTTAGATATTGAGAACAGGCCTGTTGAAGTATACAGGATGGGTCGCTGTATTGAGGTAAGGCCTGCATTGTCAAATGTGTGTTCTCTTCACGTCGTTTTATGCTCGATGTTTTATCCAAGGCTCGTAGACTTCGTTCGTTTCCGAAGTACAAAGAAATCTTCGTGCGCCGATCGATGACGATCGACGAACGCCAAAGAGAGCGTGATCTCCATGATCGCGCACGTGAGTTAGATGAAAAGGATTTGAGGGCAGAAGATTTCATGTCGTATACAAAGGTGAGGTAATCAAGGCATCGGAAATTTGAAATAATATTTAAGATTCACCATTTACATTGCCTCATGGATACCCCCAAGCCCAGGGCCACGTTTCGTCACGCTGAATGATAAAATCACTGTTTCTGAACTCTGTTCTGTTTTCCTTTATACGCTAATTCGAAAAGATAGACATGGTAGAGCAGGGAGGAGGTGTGTGCATTTTTCTACACAATATGATTCTATTCAAAAGAGGTTGTTATTGACTGGAGATCATTGAGTTTTGATGTTTGTGCCTTGATATGTTTGCCTTGAAACAAAGATTGCTCCTTGTATACCGTCCGCCACAATCCACTACTTATCAAGATGATCAATTGATTGCTATTATGTCCGGACCTCTCTGCGACAGTGATCTATAACAAATTGTAGGAGATTTTAATCTTGATGTTGATTGGAAGTCTGGTGTAGCCTGTAATGCTGGTGCCCAAAACTGGAAGTCTGGCGTAGCCTGTAATGTTGGTGCCCAAAACTTTTAGTAGCGATTGAAACCGTTTTTTCGACAATGGGTTACATTTCCAACCAGAGAGGAGAGAATTCTTGATCTCATTTTACCCAATGAGCATGCATCGTTAATTATTCTCCTCACGCCCCTTTTTCAACATCAGATCACAACATCATCTCTTTTAGAACATTCACCTCACAATTTGATACCGAGCTAGCGCTTACAGAAATTTCAAGTGTGCGAACAAGGAAAAAATTAACAAGAGCCTTCTAGTTTTGACTGGATGCGATACTTTGATAACTACTAGGTGAGTACTGTTCAATCTATATTGCTTAGACAATGTACTTGGTTTCCTTTATAGCCTTTATTACCAGTAGTTTTTCTCAAATGCTTCGCTTCTCTTGAATATTTGGAGATAGGCATAGGAGTTGCCCAATTTTCTACTACTATTTTATGAATACGTGAGAATCAATCATTCGGAACACTGGAAACTACACTGCGTCCCATAATTATACGTCCACCTAAAAATTTCCCAAAATCTCACCAATATAGATGTTTCGAAAAATGTCTTCAATGTGACAATGTGTCATATATAAATGCGGAATTGCTTATGAACATCAATTTTCTATTTGAGATCACAGGAATTTTTCCCAATAATTTTTGTGTAAAAGGCCACTCAGCCGACGTCCCAAAATTATACGTCCACCTCACGTTTATCGATTACTTTTCACTTCTGTTCCACGAAACTTTTTCATTGTAGTAACACTTCACTTCTTAAGGGGACTGCATAATAAAAACGGCTGTTGGATTTTGAAGAAGGTTAGGTTGTCGCAAAAATTGTGGAACAACGCATTCACGCCAGATTTGGACCAAATTCACGCCAAGCTAAAGAACTTCTTCAGGGTTTCACATGATATGGAGTTCAGAAAGAGCTTTAAGGGTCTCTCATTACTTTTCGAACGAAACCAAGGCCGTGTCACAAAAGAAACATCCACTTTCATCCAACGGTGCTCTGTCATCGAATCTTCTTCAGAACTTAATGCCTCAACCAACTTTTGTTTCACGCGTGTGAAAGGAATCCCAAGATCATTCTTGATTAGTAAATGTTTTTGTCCAAGGTTCGTTTTTGCCTTGCTATGCATGAGTGTTTGTCTGTCTTTTTTTCACCATTTTCTTTCTTTTAGTAGTGCTTCACTAAGAAAAAAGCCATTAAGGGAAAGGTAAACGTGAGAAGAAAAACAAACAAATGCCAAAACATATCGGGCAGAAGCGAACCTTACTTCAGTCGGCTCGGCTGCACCTTCATGCAAAAATCAGCCCAGTTTTCGCCACGATTCCTTGCCACAAATGAATGCCTTTCACATTTACTAATCAAGAATGATCTTGGGATTCCTTTACATGCATGAAACAAAAGTTGTTGAGGCATTAAGTTCTGAAGATTCGATGACAGAGCACCGTTGGATGAAAGTGGATGTTTCTTTTGTGACACGGCCTTGGTTTCGTTCGAAAAGTAATGAGAGACCCTTAAAGCTCTTCTGAACTCCATATCATGTAAAACCCCTGAAGAAGTTCTTTAGCTTGGCGTGAATTTGGTCCAAATCTGGCGTGAATGCGTTGTTCCACAATTTTTGCGACAACCTAACCTTCTTCAAAATCCAACAGCCGTTTTTATTATGCAGTCCCCTTAAGAAGTGAAGTGTTACTACAATGAAAAAGTTTCGTGGAACAAAAGTGAAAAGTAGTCGATAAACGTGAGGTGGACGTATAATTTTGGGACGTCGGCAGAGTGGCCTTTTAGACAAAAATTATTGGAAAAAAATCCTAGGATCTTAAATAGGAAAGTGATGTTCATAAGCAATTCCGCATTTATATATGATACATTGTCACATTGAAGACATTTTTCGAAACATCTATATTGGTGAGATTTAGGAAATTTTAGTGACGTAATAATTATGAGACCAGCTGTAGAAGAATAGCAAGGGGTTGATTAAGCATAGCATTCATCAAGACGACAATTCGTCTAGTAAGGAGCCTTTGTAAGTCTTAATATTAAGTTCCAAGAACACTTTAGGGAAAAAACAAAAAATTCACGACTATATAGTGCGACTGTTTGTACCGCCTTTATACCGCGGAAACCGGCATTACCGCACATGGAACTAAGATACGATCACAGCCCTCTCCCCAGTGGAATACGTCGCAAAAGTGCTTGAGCTACAACATATTTTTCCTGATCTGATCGGACTGCTGTGTTAACATGGTGTCCGTTCTCTTGTCCCGCTTGTAAGCGGGCGTCCGCTTTTCTTGTAGTTGACGCCATTTTCCCCGATTAAATGCTTGATCGGGGTGGATATTAACTGACTTCAAGTCTACGTGCAACGTATCGAGCCATCGCTGCTTCGGGCGCCCCCTAGGCCGCTTTCCGGGCACGTCAAGGTTGAGACCGATCTTACAGACACTGTCATCTTTCGCGCGACGGACAAATGCCTGAAGGATCGAGACGGTCGCGCATCTTGTCTACACCCCGACAGAGATGGGAAAATCCATCGATGTTCCTGCTGCCGTTTGCACTCGGCTCTTTGGACTCGAGTAAAGGATGCGCACCCACTCGACGAGCTCTTCAGGCACGCCATGCTGTCGTAAGGCATACCATATAACGTCCCGCGGAACGCGGTCGAATGCCTTCTCCAAATCTAGGAAGGCAAGGTGCACCGGTCTTTGTTTCTCGCGATGCTTTTCTAGCAGAAGGCGAGCGGCATGTATGGCATCGATAGCGCTGCAACTGTGTTTCGACAGGTAGAGTGGTAGATGCCCTATGATGCGACTTCTATTAGAATTATTTTATTGAACAACACTTGTAAATACTAACATTTATTAACATCTCTTATACCACATTTCCTAAAAGCAATGTTAACTTATATTACAACTTATACAATTTATTTCCTA
The DNA here is from genome assembly GCA_036418205.1 of Ostertagia ostertagi. Lineage (NCBI taxonomy): Eukaryota > Metazoa > Nematoda > Chromadorea > Rhabditida > Trichostrongylidae > Ostertagia > Ostertagia ostertagi. Next base: position 5,750 of record MU887115.1, read on the forward strand.
CATTAGTTAGCGTTACGGTTGGTTAGCCATTACTCGAATCCGTATTGGGTACTTCAATATTGATTTGTGCCTTAGGGTATTGATTGGTAGTGGCTGGAGGTGTGAGTTGGTGGTCCTTGGTTAGTGATATTGATTGGTGGCCTTGGCCGGTGGATGGTCCACTGGCTGTACCTTATTGATTCCTTTGTGCTTATTGATTATTTGGTTATTGCTGGCGTTGCCGCCTTAGGTATTTGGTGCGACCGGAAGTCGCTTGTATGAAGACCGCTGGAGACGACTGGAGAAGTTGAGGAGACCGGCGAAGACCGCGAAGACTGGCCCGGAGTCTCCGAGTGCGTTATTTATACCCCCAGAAATGGGTGGTATTTATACCCGGGCCAGGGGGCGGTCCGTTGGAATGGCTGGTTGGAATGGACTGGCAGTGCGGCCAGCGGCAATTTGAACGCCGGTTTTGAGTTAGTTAATCAATAGGATGACGTGTCAAGGATTCACCTTGGTTTCTTTCGTCGCATCATGACGGAAACGTCATGACAGTGCACACAAGACACTGTTGGTGGTCATTCAACGATGTCCCGGATACGGCTATCTACCACTCGCTCAAAAATTTTTATGCTGTGCGAGAGCAGGCGAGTTAGACGATAGCTAGTGCAGTCCTCCTTCATGGCCGTGATGGTCTCCTCCATGGTTATCTTCTGAACGGGACCGTGTACTGGCGGAGCGCAGGGGATGGCGGGATGAGTAAATTCGACTGTTGAGATGTTTTCGAAGTAGTCACGCCATCGCTTCAGTGTTTTCTTGCGGTCCGTCAAGAGGTGGCCATTCTCGTCATTTATGCCGAAGAATTTTTCTATATCCTCGGTCTGGCGATGGCGGGTCTTTGCAAGTCGGTAAACGTACCGCTCTCCATCGCGCGACTCGAGTTTCTTACTGATATCAGCAAAATGAGCTGCTTTCGCAGAAGCAACGGCCTTCTTTGCCTCTTTCTTCGCTATCTGATAGCTCCGCCAGTTCTCAGCTGTCTTTTCGTGAAGAAATGCGTGGTACCGCTTCTTCTTTTCGCGCACTTTCTCTTTGACCTGGTCCGTCCACAGCCACGTTTGCTTGTCAATTCTCCGCCGTCCAGGCTTCTCTTCCCGAGCTCGGATCGAGCTATCCGAGTTATTTCTTCGGCAGCACCTTTCCAGGTTTCGTCGACAGTCGTTACCGCTGGTAATCGAATGCGGGAAACGACGGCCGCTTCTTTTTCCTTCAGTCGCCACCACTTGATTCTCGCTGGCCCACACCTTTCAGTTAGTTCGGTTTTCGGCGGGGCGATCTTTAGCGTACAAATTAGTGGTCGGTGTTGCGTGGCGACCGTTTCATAAGGCACTGTTTTCGCGTCTGTTACGAGCCCTTGGTCGCGCCTGACAAGTACAAAATCAATTTGTGTTCTGGTGTTACCGCTATAGAAGGTGATGAGATGTGAGTCGCGTTTTCGGAATTTCGTGTTCACAATGGCGAGGTTGTGCGAGTCTGCATACTCGAGAATTCGCTCGCCATCAGTGTTACGTGACCCATATCCAAAACCACCGTGACAGCTGTAACCGTCTTTCGTAGCGCCAACGTGCCCATTGAGGTCACCTGCGACAATTATAGCTTCTTGTGACGGAACCTCAGCTGTCTTCTCATCAAGCAGGTTCCAGAACTTGTCTTTGGCTTGCTTCGGAGCATCCGGTCTGCGGAGCGTACGCAGAGAAGAAGTGGTATTTTCGTTGTTCGATGACGACAATGATTTTCATTAATCGGTCGTCGAAGCGCTCCACGTTTACTATCGAATCACGAAAGCGTTCAGAGACAATCATCCCGACGCCATTGGTGGTTTTGGGACCGCCACAGAGAACGGCTTTGAAGCCGCGGCCAATGTCCTCTCGACTTGCAGCAGGACCACCTCGTTTCTTGCGGACTATGCTTGCCTGGCGCTTTAGCGCAAGGGTGAGACCGAATATAGTAACTCATTAAAATGAACTCAGAGGGCGTATGAGAAATAGCACTTAAATGCTAACAAAAGGCAAGTCAGAGCAATAGTCGCCTAGATCGGAAGTATCACTTTAAGAATCCCTAATGGTTAACGGAAACTACCTAATTAAATATGACCACAATCGGTGGCACAATAACAAAAAATAATGGGAAGTAAAACTGCACCGCAAATATGTAAGTGAGCGGTAGCATCCTAAATCAACAAATCTAAATTATTTTTTCCATGCAAGTAGGAAATTTTGCAACCAGTGTGTGAACTATTTCCAGACACATTTCCTTTAAAAAACCGCCCATTGTAAATATTTGATGCTGATAGATTCTTCAATATACTGTCTAAACAATACAGACCAAACAGTGCCTTACCTCGCACAGTAATAGCCATCATTCACCACTGTGAAAGTGCAATGTGTCACAACTCCAACATTTCTGTGACACAACCACTCCAGAATGATTTCGCAGTCATTCCATCAAGCGTGTACAGCGAAATCAGCATAAGAAAGAAGCCGGAAGAAGACGAGTCATGAATGGTGAAACTCGAAAGGCACCCGCAGTTCAGTCACTTTTGGCGCGCTCCATTGTAGAGCGATCAACCACGATAATCTAATGGTTAGGTGACGCAGACGAGTTATCTGGCTGGGATTTGAGCAGCGCCCAGGCGGCAGCTACAGCCCATGCGCCCCATTGGCAATGTGACCGCGCCATTTGGTATGCACCCACTTTGTGCGTACTCAGCAAGGAGATGACCTCGTACAGGCGTAAGAGGCGCAGCGTACGCAGGAAGTGAAAAGCCCACATAAAGAAGTGAACGACTCCTTAGCACCCTAGATTATAGTCCCGCCGCAACCCACGTTGGCACTCGAGTGCTTTCAACGCAGTGCAGTGCAGTCGACTTGTTTTTGACGCACCCTCCTTCTTTCTTTGCATACTCTTGACGAGAACTTGGGGGTCTACTTGCGGAGCACTCTCGCAATAGTAGATGGAGTGCAGCAGAAGCTAAGTAGTTCGCAAGACGGAGCGGAGCAATCCGGGCTCGGCTTCCCTTGCAAGGCACGCGTAGCGCGTGTTTGCCTGCTTATTCGGGTGCCTTTTGAAGGGAGCGCACCAGTTCTGCCGACAATCAGCAGCACGCTCCAGTGCGAAACATGGTTACGGTGGAACCAATTTAGCATGCTGAGAAATCGCTCTTGTGCCTTCAGCACGGTGGCAAATGCGGAAAATATTTAAATGTTCAAGAACGACTTTCATCTTGGCACGGGAATTGATGGATACGGTTTTGTTGTAGCCTGGCCAAGATTTCAGTACTCCTCGGCTTACTTTTCGGCCTCTTCGCCTTCGTCAGAGCCTAGAACCTTACCAGGGCGCAAAATCGATCACTTAAGAAAAAGACGTCAGCGTGGAATGAGCAAACCTATTTCCTCACCCTCTGACCTCACCGTCTACAAAGTCCAGAAAGGCAGTCGGACGTCGGCTACACACACCACACCCTTCTTTCTCCAATTTGTGATTTTCTTTTTTTATTCGAATGTTAATAAGCAGTGAAAACACCAACTCATGCGAATCCTCTTCAATAAAATTAGAAATTGGGCGTAGCATATAATAATGAGTATAGATATCACTAATATCGAGTTGGCGAACACGTCGTAGCCTATGTCCTGCATAGGAGTAGTGAAACCACACACAACTTTCCTAAATCGTAATGATGTTTGAAAAAAACAACAACAAAGAAGCAGTTCATGATGGAAGAAGTAAACCTTTGTAGCAGTTTTCCCTACCAAGGTCTCAGCCACTAGCTTTTGTTGGGCTACCTGGCGCCGCATCTTTCTTATCTGTTGACACTATTGTTCCACCAGAACTTATGGGGGAGGATGTGAGAGAAGTTTAGAAAATTTACTTGCTCCGCGCTACTGCCATCACTGGTCTGATTATGAATAATCGTTCGCCCATACTTCAGCGAGACTTCCGGGATTTGTGTACCTAAAGCGTCTTCACAGCACAGTTGACTAGTGCAGAATGGCTTAAGTTCGTTCAAATCTGACGGCGATAGTCCCTCTGAAAGCGTGCGATCACGATAAAGAGCATGTGCAGCGTGGAAGAACAAGCACCAGTGGAAGCAGAAGTTTTCGTAGTGGGATGTCTTCTTCAATTTTTAGTTGTGAGCATTCGGCTTGAATTTTACAACACGTGATCAATGCACTTCTGAATAAGTAGAAGAATCAATCATCTGCCGTTGATTATTCCCTTGTTG
>MU887129.1:0-14697 GCA_036418205.1 Ostertagia ostertagi
GTCATGAATTGAGAGGGACCAAAACGATGCTAAACACTTCCCCTGAAAGTTGTAACAAAAGTCACCGATCAACTAACCGGTCTCTGAAAACACTAAAATGTCAGGGGTCGCAGTAGAGCGAATCAACTGCCCCGACACTTACTCTGATATTTTTCACAAAACAGATCTATTTCAAAAACTGCCGCAACTTGAACTGATTCGCCAACTAGCTGTATGTGGCCTAAGGATCGAGAGCGCTTTACAGAATGCCGTTATTTCTATGGTGAGATTAGCAATCCCATGACAAATGATATTCTGTTCGAAATCCTAACTGCTTCGAACCTTAGCCACGAAATCCATACTTATATTACCATGGTCCTTGCCTTTTACAAAGCCCTCCCAGCACACATGACAGCTCACAAACAGTTTATTGATGTCTTCATGTTAAAAGGCAACATATTAAAAGGCAGCAAAAGAGGAAACAACTTCATAACCGGTTGAGATCGACTAAACGAAAACCACTCGTATTCGATATATTTGGTTTAAAAATTGGTAATTGAATTGAACAACAGATTCTTCAACAAAATTAGGTAAATGACATAACAAAGAACAGTGAAAATAAAGCTAACAAAACAGCAACGTGATAACATCGTGCAAGGTTCTGAATTGGAACACAAGAACACATTGCAAATGCAATCGAGAGCACTGAAGAAGAACACCAAGAATAGTAAGCATAGTAAAAGTGGAGTGAGTTAATGAGCTAATCGATGTGCCAGAAAGTCTAAATAGTCCTTGCATTCCCTTGTTGAAGGGATGACTCCACTCGAAACATGATCACCGATAAATCTCCGCATTTCATCAGCGATTTCTCGCTGTCTCTCTTGTTCCCTTGCCCTGATGTAGGCTGGACGTGCCCCGTCTGCCGTAGGCCCTATTAGGGCCTTTCCTATGACCAGCTGAGTTTGAATAAATTGTAACATCTGTTTGAACGTGGGGGTACCTCTTGGAAAAGCCGGATCTGATTTTTGTATGGAAACCTTCTGCTATGTTAGGTGGTACGAACTCTCAGATTTAGAGAGTGGTCCCACAGGCCCTCGAACCTCCCTCCCATTCCCCAATTGCCGTGCCAGTAGGCTGAGAAGCGAAGCAGAGCTGTATGCTCAGAAGGAGTGACGAGAGGGGGCCCTGGTACGACGAGAGCTTGCGAGATCCTGTGGAATCGCGGGTGCAGAAGTGGTAACATTTGAATTCGACGGAAAAATGTCCCAATTATGGAATTCTTGTTTGCCGCTACCCTTAAGTGTAGTGCGTCTCGGTGGCGAATAATGGCTTGAGTGTAATGAAAGAAGCATCTGCAATGAAATTACTTCTAAGCTATGCATGCGACTTCGGCAATTTTTTTTTACTGTCTTACCCCTTGACTGAAATAGGCATTTCAGTGGCGGCAGCGTTCATAGCAGGTAGTTCAAAGTCGAGGAGAAACGTGCACGTAGGGGGCATCAAAGCCGCACGTTGTCCGAGATTCCCAATTAAATCCCAGAAAAAACGATACATGTGGCGGTAAGTTTCTTCCGTCCCATCCGGTATGAAAGAAAACATCAACGGGATAACTGTTCCATTATTGAACACTCCAAGAATCGAATAAAATTGGGACGAGGGTCCCCTCCTCACAACCGTGGGGATTTGTTTATAACGCCCGTCGCACTAAAAAACTTTTACCAGTCGAATGGAATGAGAAATCAAATGAATGGTAAAGCAACATACAATGCATGAGAAACAAGCACATTCAACCCATTGCGTCCACCGCTGTGTGCGCCCTCCAGTGTTTTTTGACATATGTATACTCAGGTCAACAACTTAACCGCGATTTTATAAGTATCAAGAGATAGTGACATTACCCGTGCTCAGAAATGCTTATATATGAGCTTGTGTCTCCGAAACCTGGTAATTGCATCAAGGATGACAGTTATTTTTTCATGTGGATAGGCGGTCCGCAATGGGTTGAATAAACACCTAACACGAGCTCACTGTCACAGTGTGTAGTGTCAGTCTTCCAAGAGCCGCGGCGATTAACGCTCTGCTTCCAAAATATACCCTGTCTTCCTCATCGAGCAAGATGAACGTCTCGCCATCGGCATCGCATCTGCACCAGCTGGGATCCTACAAATCAGAAACCTTTATTCTACCCATCCTTACCGCAAGCCTATGTCCACTTACAAGTTGCCCTGGAATCACACCATAATCTTGTCTTCGCCTAGCTGTCGTTTGGGCCCTTGTTAGCACACGCCGGGCATTGTCCCTGCCATTCTCGGAGGGTTGCACGACATGCTCGACCATTGCGCGCCTTTCCGGGTCGGTGAAATCTCCTGAGAAAAACCCACTACGGAATGGACTCATCGCAAAAAGTTCTTTTAGACTAGACGTTAGGTTACTTCGCAAACTTACTGAATCTGCTCGAAGAAATTCGCGACATAACTTCTGATATTTCCACTGTCCACGGTCGCAATAACTCAGTCGGACTGTCACGAATTTCGTTACAACGCTCTATAAGAAGTCGACGTGCCAATGCTCGTGGAGTGGATCGTGGTTGGCAGTAGTGGGGCTGACGCGGATTCAATGGATCAGTGACAAAGCTTCCATCTCGTATGTGTACCGTTGGAATTGGTCCAGGATGGTTAGTTCTATCAGATGTTTTGAGCGCTCTGCATGCGCAACACATGTATAGCGCTGTCTGTTGATCACTTAGCAGTTTTTGAAAGTGCCATTCATAGCAGAGCTCGTGATCGGTGGGGAATATGAATACGGCTATGCTCCTGCCGTCAGGATTTTGCGATGGAGCGAAGAGTGCGTTGATGGGAAGCTCCATTGTAATGCGGGTACAGGCCTGCAAGGTAGTCTGATCAGAACATTTAGTGTTAATCCATGAATGGATGTTATACCTTAAGATGAAAAAATCTCAACGTGTTGTCAAATTTCCTCGGCGGCTTTGGCTGCTAGAACGAGTGGGCTAACTAGAACAAGCATTTAAGTTATTGATACATGCCCTTCTTGGTTCCCCCTTCTCCATTATTACCATTTTTTTCGCCCACGCTGTAGGAGAAGGAAGAGAAAGTAACGGAAAAATAGCAGTCGCGGCTGAACTCCGCAAGGTTATGCGGATTGGATTGTACTCCCGCGCACAGGTGTGTGGATTCAGTGGAGAGTGCGCTGATGTTGCAACGTTCTTAGACCCAACACTGCAAGTTTGTGACAGCCTGCGTTAGAGCAACACAATGTTACCAAAACAAGAATACGAATGAACTTTTCTCGGTCTGGAGCGTCCTCTTCTGGACCTATCAGAACCTTACCTACCATCTCGCGTGTCTTTGGGGGTGATAAGATCATCTTTTGAGACCCTTAGGATTATCATTACCTCTCATCCAAACCCACCCCAGAACCAAACCTCAGGATAGGAAGGGGTGGGGCAAGCGATTTGAGCTGATTGATATTGTTGACACTCAAAAGATATACGGCTCATCCCTTCCCATACCCCTTCGTCTCTCCTTCCAGGAAGTCAAATACACCATTCTCCCTATGAAATTTCTCATCTGATAGGTTTCAAGCCTGATTTCATTAGCCAGGGTACTGCAACTGTTGTTTAATGGTCTACGGTCTTATGAATTAGATACTTGAGCAGAAACTTCCAAAAATTTGTAACTTGAGCATAAATTGTAAAAGGGACTTTCTAGGTCAATTCCAGAATAATCAATAATAATTTCAAAAATTGAACATGTACGAGCAAATATTGTCCAATCCCATATCGAAACTAACCTGTAATTTGTTTTGGGTCTCGCTGTTGGACACAATTGGATTTTCGACTTTGATTTCTTTACTGAGATCGATTTGGCGATACGAATAGTAGAGAATTTTGTGGTATGGATATTGATCACCAACAAACTGTAAAAGAAATTTTTTTTCCAGTCTCATGGAAACGTAAAGATTAATAATACATTGCTGAAATCCTCGACACCTTACGGAACGCTTCTGCTTCTTGAGAACAATTTAGCAATAGTTGCAGTAGACCAGTTCTACGATGTTATAGATGATTCTAGAACTGCGAATGTTGCCAGCATGTATCTGAAAGTTTCAAGTTTGGAAAGAGACGGAACTAGGACCAAAAGTCTATTCATTTTTATATGATGCGCCACATATTCCACCTCCACTTAATTCGTGGTGACATTCGAATAAAGCCGGGTGACCTTGAGTGAGATAAGGAAATGACTTCGTATAACTGCGCAGAGATAGTATGATAAAAATATTGCGAACGATTTAGTTCAAAGGTATAACAGGCGCAGAATCATCGCACCTGTTCTTAACGAGCAAGCAGATAACATACCACAACGATCACTTGAAAAAAGGGAACATACCGTTTTCGATTTGGGATTTACCAAGGGCGCCGCATTCCTGGCTCTTCTGCGGTTATCAGTCTGAAATGAGTGCCATTCAGAAGTTGGTATATGGCCACGTTCATAGTTCGTGACCCCAAAAATTAGGATACTGTGTGACGATGAAAAAGATAAGCACTGAAAGAGAGAATAGGATAAGAGCGGTAGAATAGTATGAGAGTAGGATGTTGCGCTGACAAGATTAGATACGTATCGATTGAAATCGCTGGAGAGTAGTAGATTGGTTTCTTCAAGCGAATCAGTACGTATCTAATCTATCAGCGCACTATCCTACTCTCATACTATCCTAATCTCCCTGCCGATACATATCGTTATCATTGTCGGTAATATCCTGACCTGCGGACTTCCAAACTATGAATGCGGTTAGATAAAAAGTTCATGCATCTCGTAACAAAACTAGCCGCTAAACACGCGAAAAACCTCTGGGCGGCAAGCAATGGACCTTCGTATCAAATGGATCAGTATTGTCTTAAGGCCGCCTTCATAGTTTACTACTCTGGAGATTAAGATAGTACGCGATAGGGACCTATGTGTTGACGGGGAAATAGGGTAGGGGTCTATTCCAGTTAGGGGGAGGGCATCATGATGCAGTTTCTCGACGAACTAGTGTGAACTCGAACATTCCAGCTTTTCACGCATGTCAAGTGACTGCCCTCACCCCCACCCCCTAGACTGGCTACACTCCCCCTGGCTCGGAGTTACCCAGCTTTCTAGAAAACTGCATCATGATTCCCGCCTACCTGTAATAGACCCTCAGATAGTAGAAGATAGGATATAGTAAGAGACTAGGTCAGTGTCTGACAAGATTGTATACTTCTGACAATCGTTAGGCCCTGTTCAGAGATGTCCGCCGGCGCGAAAAAACGCACAGGCGAAAATCTCCGCCAAGATTTAGATACGCATCGACTGAGAAATTGTGAAACGCGTAAGCGAAACGTCCGGAGCAGGCGAATTTCAGTCAAGAGTTTGATATGTATCGACTGTGAGAAACGCACAGGCGGAAAATCGCGTGAGCGAAGCGTTCGTAAGTCGATGCGTATGATACTCATTTTCGTCGATCCTCCCACTTCACGATTCGCCTGTGCGTCTTCGTTCAGTCGATACATATTTCACATTGTTTCGCCTATGCGTTTTTTCGCGCAAGCGGACATCTCTGAACAGGGCCTTATTTGTTAATGATCGGCGATTCCAATCTATACGTTTCTAATAATTGCAGCGCAATATCCTACTCTACGACTACCATATCTGCCACTTTCTATTCTGATCTCCCTAGCTGTGAACTATGAGCGCGGCCAAACAGTGCAAATTCGCGCTCACACCTTCTCCCGTGTGGATTCAGGCGAAACCTACAGACTGATGAAAATAACACTTCCAATACGACGCAAACAGAAAACAAAACAACAAGCGAAATGAGAGCAGAAAATGGAAGCAACTATGGGACAGAGAGCTGATCGGAATGGAATGGATCGAACTTCAAATGTTGGCGCCCTTTCTCGGCGCGAAACGCTTAACGTGATTTCTCCTGACAGCTACAGTGGAGAACCCAGACGACAAGCGTACACGCCCCTTCCCCGCAGGCTGGGACTCTCTCGCCAGACCGTATGTTCGTCTGGACTCTACCCTCGAGAGAAATCCTGGTTGACAGAAGCCTTGTAACCCATTTAATACTCGCACACCTGTTGCTCTCTCACCTAAGCAGCGGCGGCATGCCTACTGGGATCTGATCTGACGCTCATCTTTGCCACAATTAATGCGTTCAAGTGTCTAACGATCACAGTATCAATGCGCCGCTGCTTTAGGTGAGAGAGCATCAAGGTGGCGAGTATTAAATCGAGGTGGTTTAAAGGACTGAGTCCAAGTTGACCGTGGACTTACCGTAACGCCGCACGCTTCGTGACGGGACCACGGTACCGTGTCGCTTGTCGTCGCACCCAAGTGCGTGGTTACAAGGCTTCTGTCAACCAGGGGGTGAGAGTGTAGAAGGAAAAGCAGACGTTCTTTGTGGTAGTGGGACTAAGCCTTTTAAGGAGGTAAAGAAAGCGGAGATTCTGTAATAGTGCGCTTGTGTGAGAGCTCCCAGACAGCACAACAAAACGCTGAATTGCCTAGCCTCACGGTTGACAGATGTCCGGAGCAGGGTCAACCCTATCGTTGTTACTCTTTGGAAATTTTTTTACGCCCCCCCCCCCTTCATGGGTGATTTGATACGACCCCCCTTGTATGTGACACTTGTGTAGAGACAGTGTTTACCATCAATATTTATTTGAAACTTTAGCAAAATCCACGACAGATATTCATCGCTGCTTCCAAACACGAAAAAATGAGATGCATTCAAAGATATCCGTGTACTCCAAAGGGTTACCAAACTAGGAGATGAAATAAACTGAACCAGTGACCGGAATATTGACAATATTACCTGATAAAAACTTATGAGAAGTCAGAAAAAATTATCGCTCCAATTGAAATACTGAAATCCTTCACGTTCTTCAATTGCAACACAATTTTTACACCCCTCTTTCTAAGGCTATAACTTCCTTCATATTCGAGCTTCTGCGCCGAAGTGATTTGATTTTGGAAAATTCAAATTATTCTCTCTCCAACCATGGGTAAAAATTCTTCGAAAGTTAATTTAGTAAAAATTTTGTACGTTGTTACTTTTTTCTGTGCAAAGGCGACTTTTTGACCTTCAAAAGATCATAACTTCCTTCAAAGTCATTCATTTGAGAAGCTATTTGTAGTCAATGTTCGAAGCTCTATCGAAGTATATGGGTTTCCATTCAAAGTTCCATGGGACGCTGAATGCCTTCCCTGGTTAGGGGAAAAGGGAGCCGATGGCAGATGACACTAAGACTGAGCTCAGGACAGCGGGGGAGAACGCCAGGAGGAACATAAGTTGCTCACATCCCCTACCAGAATCCATCCCCCTCTCTGAGGCTTAAAACAAAGCTTAGTGAACGTCCTCACCCCCCCCCCCCCCCCTTCCAGGATATGAGCGCCTGATCACTATGTTAATTCTCATCTTTTCTTACTGAAGTTTCCTTACGAACATCGCTATGCTGAAATCTCCACACATTGGAAAGTAATTCAAATCGCATAATCTTGCGGATCTCATCCTCCATAAGCACTTAGAGGGTTGAATTCCCACTGCAAAAGCCCGCGAAGGCTTGCCCCATAAGATCTTTGGGCGCCAGCTTATCGTTACTTCAGCAGTGCGCGACGTGTCGCGTCCTTCAGGGCCAAGCGACGAATTCGTGTGCCAGGAGGAATGTAGGCGGTTCAGGGGGGGGAAGTTTGGCGATTCATTTGACATGTATGAAAAGCTGGAATGTGCAGTTACCATACACCACTGTTGCACTGGTAGCGACTTGTATCCAGGCTTGATCCTGCTAAAAGACATACGGATTGGCCCGAAGTGAGGAATAAACCCAGGGATGACGTGGTCCAGTACAATAGCACATAATTAGATTGACCCTGCCTACAGTAGCAATGAAGCCAAGCGAAGCCGTTCTGCAGCTGCGCGTAGCCAAAAACGTGGCGAGAGGTTAACTTCTCTGGACAGTTCTCCAAAAAAGGCCAATTCAAGATGGAACATCTTCGGTTTACAACAGATCTCAATAATTACCCTCTCTGTCAGTCTCCACGGGAAGAGGGTGTGAGACGACTAGGCAATCCCTACTTCAGGCGCGCAGAACATACAGTAGTGGTCGAAAGTTTGGCAGCTTTTTCCATTTTTGACCCAGCACGGCCAGTGAAAAGCGAGATTGCCTCAAACCAAAGAGCGGATACAAAATCAGTAGAGGATACAGTGTGCAAAATGATTCTTGAAATCGGGCGCGTCAACGTCAAAAGTACGGAACCACCATGTTCGCATGTTTTTGTTCTTCTGGATTGATTACTGGGTGTACGTAATTTTCAAACAGATTCATTTAAAGAAGAAAAATGACTAAGAAGCCTGTCCAAATTTCGCAGTCCGGACAGAATGAAGGTAAGCATTTTGTAAATGATTCCTAACAAACGAGAACTCCACAACAGGAATTTCAAAAGTGGTATCATCCCCTTAGCATTCGCAACCAAAAAAAACAATTCTCGAGTTTTCTTCCGGTCGCGAAAGTCGAAGTGCTGCTCAGCATCGGCCGCGATCAGGCGAGTACTTGGGAAGATGCCCCACTAGAAACCTTTGCTGAGCTTTTTGCTGAGCTTTAGGAAGGAGGGCTCGACTGAATTCCGCACTTTAGAGGCTCGCCCGCATCAAAGGTAAGAGGTAAAATTTCTGCTTAGCAGCGTGTCGGATTTCCTCGATGGAGATGAATATGTGAACTTTTTGCCGAAGGAAAACCTTATCTAGTTTAATAAGTCAGAAAGAATGGAAGTAGTGTTACGGATGAGGGTACCACTAGAGGCGTTTTACACTTTCTGACCCTGTTGGGCATCACCAATGAGCTAACTTTTCACCAGTTCACCCTCGTGTGCGCAAAAGGTCTAGCACAATTCTACAGGAGGTGACTTTCACACTGTACGAAATCCAATTCCAATCAGTGAGCTCGTTCTGTGCTTACCATTGACTGGAAAGTCGATGGTCCCGAGGTTTCAGCTCCTGTGCGCTATTACGGCGAGCCAGGTACTTGTGTGCATATCCGGATATGAGTGCACCACTTGTGCTGTCATCTCAAGTGGCCAATGACAAATAGGACCACAAAACTGGAAGGGATTCTCATAACCTCACGTGAATCCTCTCTCGCCCAATTAAAGGAGAACTTATACAAGTTGCAAGCTAAATATCTTAATGAGGTTATGGTGGAGAAGACCACTAGTTATACTTTGGCGATAAGGCAGGCTTACTAGGTGTTCGCGAAAGAGACGAAAAACACAGGTTCTAAAGTCAACGAATCAACTTGCTCATAAGAGTAGCGATGCCGACCATAAACGTAGCTGAACAGAGGAAATTTTTCCTTTGAATGGCTACGATGTGTTGGGGACAGCTGCCGGCTGATTTCGATATCCACAATATTTCACTGATATGTTTTGAGCGAGTATTTCTCTCTTCTTTTGCGGATTTCCACAAGCAGCCATCGTCACAAACATTCCATTTACCGTTTTGATCCACACCATCACTTTTCTGCTTCATAGAATTGCCACCCTTTCTGTAGCACTGTGCTACCGAGCCGGCGTTGTCGGCGAGGTAAGCGTTTAGCAGCCTTTTGTTATTGCTCACCTAACAGTGCTTGCACTGGCCACGCGGATATTGTATAGTTCCTTGGCACGGATTATTGATTATTGTCCTAAAAAAGCAGACAATTAGCTCATATTTGTTGAAGTTAATATCCAAATGCGAACGATGCTTAGAGTCCTTCGAGTCGGTAGAATATATGTGATTCCAAGCCGAAAAAGGTGCCGAAACTATTGCGAATAACTGGTGGAGGATCTGTAAAATGGCTGTTTTAGAATAGGTAAACTGGGAGTAGGTCTAATCAAGGGTACCTAATATTGATGGAGAGTATTGCGGTCCTTGAGGAGACAAACAGAGCCAGGAGCCAGAGAGGCGAAGCCAGAAGTAGGCCCAGTGAGTCATCTGGGGTTCCTTATATACAGTGCCCACGGTCACAATCTGCAGCTGTGACTTCAAAAAGTCATCTCCCCACGGCAGCTGGCAATCGAAAAACATATTCTGAAAGCATTCTGAGAACGTTCTAATGGTAACGAATTCTAAAGTAATTATTCGTAATGCTTATAATGTTTTCTAGCCATATATATATACAAAGTAGCGTATAGCTACACAGCGTCCTGTGAAGCCTAACAGCAAGGTCACACTGAGGTAGGTTGGAGATGTTGTGAAGGCTTCTTTGCATTCATACCAGCCCCAAAATTGGAAAGAGCAGCTCACAGTGGCCATTATTATGGTGAGGTCCCCCTTCCCTTAGCACCTACACTTTTCGTTTTTTTTTGCGAAGAAAATTCAAATAAATCAAGCCCTAAAAGCAATTATTGTGCTCAACATGGCTCTGCCTGACAGCAGTTGCAGATGTGACATGTCTCGAACTCCGGAGTAGGCCCCTGCGAAGATCTTCGCATGGCGCTGTTTTAGGCTGTGACTCCAGCGTTGTGTGTAGTCGAAGGGAACGTACTGCGCCAGCACAGACTTTGATCATTCCTTGTTTACCTTTCAATGTCTATTAATAATATAGCTGCACTTGTCTGACGTCACTGCGCTTTTAAAAGTTTTAACCTGTTTTCTCATCAATTAGACAGAATGAATGATAGTTATAAATTTGTACCTAACAAACACAAGAGCCATCCCGGTAGGTGATTTCATGAAACTGAATGTTTTGAAGCGCATAGACCTGCAATTTCTTCATATGAACCAAACAAAGCCCCTGATGTCGCAGCTTGGAAAACAGCCTTATGCGCTTTCAACAACATGGTCAGTACGATCTCCTGAGTCTTCTATCCACCATTCGTTTACTCCTAAAAATAGATGTCCTTTGAAAACCTACTCGCAAACTCTTCGATTGTGAAGATCAATTTTAAACGTGATTTATTAAGTGGTTGAGCTTTTCTAGGTCGGCCTCAGGCGAGCCTTCACCAGCGACCGCACATGATCTCGTGGTACCTAGTTATTTGGGGCGAAAAACCGCCGGATAATCCACAGGTACATAGTTTGGGAATCTACGGAATAAAGAGATCGTTGAAGGAGGGGGGGGTATAATGCTTTGTACTTAAGAGAGAGGCTTTTTAGAGCTTGTATACTTTCTGCTAGCTGCATATGTTGGTATTTACACACGGGAAAGTGGCAGTAGACGTGGCCCTGGAGAGGGGATTCTCCATCGGTGTACTCCTTCGGGTGCAAGACACCGTTTCAAGGAATGGTTTTGCGTCCCGAAAGACCTCAACTGCGCCTGTGGGTTGACCTCATATCTTCATTGACCACTTCACCTAGCCGACACCTCTAGTAGAGCAGGACTTTGACTGGCAAGTGCATAGTAAGAGAGTGGGTTAAAAAGATGGTCAACAGTGACGTGGTTCAATCGTTGGTGCAAACAAAAGATAATTAATCGGTCGTGGGTCGTGGCTATTTCCTCCCTTGGTTGAATTACGCGTGACCAGTGCGTCCATATATAGCGCTGTTTAAATACAGGGGCAATAAAAAGGCTACTTTTGTCTGTGCATTCAGAACAACAACAACCAGAGCTTTCTAAATTGGAACTGAACGCTTCCAACCAAAAATTGAAGTGCATATATTGCTTCACAGAAAGACTTCAATAAAAAGCCTTTTAGACAGAGCTGCAGAAAGATCCACTAACGGAAACTAGTGCCGATTGAGCTCTACGGGGCCTTGGAGGATCGTGGATATTATGGCCTTACCAGAAACACTGGTTGGAAGAGGTCTCCCATAGTCGGAGCTACCAGCTTTTGAAAACTATCCACCAGTGGATGACTTCAAAAAATTGTGTAGAGGCACGTAGGCCTTGTTGAGCTTAGCGACGACGAGAGAAGAATTCATATTTTCAGAAAGACGAGGGCAGTTACGGAGGACTTGCTTGTACTTATAAGGGGACATATCAGAAACATTTTGCCAAGGGGCTTTCGTCAACGGCAGCATTACATATGCATGCAACCAAAAAAATGAGAGTGGCATGAGCAAAATGTTCCTTTTTGCTCCCCTCCCGTAACGTGAATATTCCGAAAATGTCCACGACATTATTTTCAAACCGGCCGCGGCGGCGAATACGAAAATGCAGGGCTTTTTCTAAAACGCAACAACAACAGTCAAAAACTTCTGGTTTAAACCTGCATCGAATCATAAAAAAAAGTTTCTACCTGTAAATTCCTTCGTTTTAATTTGAGGCTCCGACGGTGGTGCCGTGGTTAAGAATGATTGCAAAAAGCCCAACAACTTGCAATAAACATCTCACCTCGACATTAACAACTTGTTTTGGCATTGCTTTGCTGTTTTTTGGTAAAGGCTTCCGCGCGGGTTCTCCCACTGCGACATCGAAGGCGACGTTCATGACGTCATGATTTTATTTCTCATGAATTATTTCGTAGCATTGGTTATGACTAACTAAAGCGTCAACTCTCAGTGCTCGCAGAGCAGTTTCTACCAAGCGAATTTGCATGATTTGTTGGATTGTGGAAAAACTAGGTCAGGATTGGTGTGGGGAGAGAAAAGTGCAGGCGAGATCGGACGCGTCAGTGCAACCGAATGACGGACCGGATTGACAAGGACCGCTCCGATACCATCGATCGGGTAGGGTTTTCGCCTGCGGGGAGCCTTCGAAACCGTGGCTGCTTCATCACACTTACACTCGTGGAGGAAGCCTTTCCACCCCCACTTCCTTCTCTATCAACTACGCCAACGGGAATTGATAGAGGGGGCGTCGCCGGTGGGCGGACTGAGACCGCGACGTGTCTCCTTGCGTTGAATGGTCGTCGCCTGACGACCGCAATGTCCCTATTACGCTGTACTACGCTCCTCCTCGTCGTGGTCGCCGTCGCCCTACCACCCTGTATTCTCGGCTACTCCCTCCATGATGGTAGTCGGCTTGACGACTTTCTCGCCGAAACCGCAGCAGATCGTCGGCCACGACGCCCCACCACAGCCGCCCAGCGGCGGCTAATGGGTCTCACCTGAGGAGCAGTACAAAACTGTGCACTTCTACCTGAATAAACTCAAAGAGCTTGGCAATCAGCGACATCCCGAAAGCTACGATAAGGTATAACGATTTTGAATCGATAAATATTGCAATTGATGCGATGGAGAGAGTGACAGCGTAATTTGCCGAATGACCGGTTAAACTGCAGCGGGACTGTCGACTGGTTACAAGTTGTTCACCATTGATTGGGTGATGCTTTAGTGCTTTATCGTTTCGTCTGAAGACAATAAAAAAAAAAACAATTTTATCATACAAGCTAAATTTGTCGTGGTTAACGTCGTTCACTTCTTTCATTCTTGTAATGGTGTTGAATGTCGCCGAACAAGGCTTCGGAAGAAGGCCCAGATTAACCGCTTTTTTCTGTCTAACAAGCCCGATGTCAGCCTACCAGACCGGGCGCTGGTTACGCAAAGACTGCATTCAGACTGCTGCATGGCTGCGTTCTTCCACACTCAACTGAATTTTATTCCTTGAATGGCTGGCCTTACGGTCTTATTTGTTTTTCGCTTCCTTTTAGTCAGCGGTCGTTATCACGCGCTGCTCTGATCCATCTTCTTTCGTTTTCACTTCGCGTCCTTGCGATGAATGGTACGGTTTTTCGTGCCCGACAAAGGCACTGGTATGGATGTGAGATAGTCCAGACATCAAGACTCCATCGATTTTGGTCGCCCTCTTCCTTCGTTCTTGATCGGGACTCGCAACCGAGAGGTGCTGCCATTTCACACCTCATCGCCCTCACTCCTCCCTCTGAGGTGACCTAGGTTAATTAGTTTTGCTGGCGCTGACCTCTCATTATCAGTTCAAACATTAGTGAACGAAGATCGAACTGATCAGTGTGGACTTATGGGAGGGTCAAGTGTCAAGCTCACGAATTCAAAAGTAACACCGAAAAGGGTAGGCTCGACGCTATGCTAACAACATTACAAAATTGGATGCTTCAGGCTCAAAAATGTAGCTGTGCCATGCCATACGACAGCTTGACTAGTACAGATAAGCATGAAAGCTTCCAGAATTTCGGGCGCTCGTGAGACTTGTTGTTCCATTTCTTCTGAGCTACTACTTGGAAACGCTCAGCTTCCAACCCACCTGCTCGATTCGCAAGGCGATCGCTTTTAAAGAATGAAAGCAGCTTGAGGCATTGCATTTGTGTTTGTGTTGCTTAGCATGACTTCATACTTTCGCTGTAGCAGTCTTTTTAGGACTGTTACTTTTGCTCCGATCGGAGCGAACTATTCACCAACCACCTCCTCCCCCCCGCTTCTCCATTCTGCAGAAATTTTCTATTTATTCTGTTTATAACGTCACGCCGCCTTCGTCTGGCAATATATGTGTTTTTTGACTTTTCAGTTCGTTATTTAATAAACAGCCTTGGATTTTGAGCCTTTCAGAGAGATTACTGTGTCATGTTTCGGAGCTGAGCCCGCTCTTATGTTTGGATTGAACATGACCTCTGCTTGTTTCTGATCTGTGCTGCTTCATCTTTGTCTGTTTCTGTCATCTTTTCATGTCATTTTTGACTTTCGCTGCTCCGTTCTCCAGTGACGCAAGTTTAATTCGGTACCCGATATTCTGCTTAGGCTGAGTCAGTTGGTAGTTTTTGGAAGGAATCACTTCCCATTCTT
>MU887167.1:0-11940 GCA_036418205.1 Ostertagia ostertagi
ACAATGAAGTCTCCAATTCACATATTATATACAGAATCAAGTGTAGATTACGATGAGCAACATAATTTTTTGAAAACGAGAATCGCTTTTGAAAAATACGAATTTTTATAAGAAATGGCGCGTCAAAAGTTTGGAAACTTCCAATTCCAAAGCGAATTCGGCAAAATAGCTCTCAAATCATGATAAATTAGTAATTCGATGAGTAGCTTGAGTTCATACGTCGGTGTCGTTTTTATTGACATGGAGTTGATTATAAAATAATTTTAGGACTTTTAAGTCGAACCCTGCACACTGTAAACTAAATCGCATTGTTTGGTGGGATTCTTAACTGGAATGTGGGTTGAGCGACATGCCAGTTCTTCCATGGATGTAGAACTCAATTAGACTTTAGATCTTGACTTGGTCGCTTTATAACAGCTTCTTTTTCTTGGAAGGCAGCAGTGAGGAGGTAGGCATGCATTGGGTCATTTCCGCGATAAAAAACCCATCTTTTCCGGATAGTTCTGACTATCGAAGGGAGCGTTGTATTCTAGAGACTATCCTTGTATTTAGCCCAACACACATTTCGCTGGATACTAAGAACTGGGGAATCGCCGAATGGTCGGACACATCTTCATCCATGACAGTACTTCCACTATTTCTGGCTGTTGGAGTCTGGTAGCTAGAATTAGGTTTCCTGTTGATAGAACACTTCACAGGACCTACAACATCATCTTTTAGTTAGAAAGAAATCCCACTCGTCGCTGAGGACAAACTTTTACCTCTCGCCTTCGGTCCATGTTAGCCGTTAGTGGGCGGAACCCAGTTGGGCCATCCTGCTCTTGAAGGCCAGCAATGGCTTCTTGTTGGGATATCATCCGTAATATTCACCAGGTCGCGGCCGATGTTGGCGTGCACTTGGACTTTCATATGATTAGAAAAAACCAGAAAAAGTTGTCCTTTAGTTGGGGATATCGGGGTACGGGACGTGTCAACCACCCTTCGAAGTATTTGAGGAAGGTCAATTTTCTTGTTAGGATATTTTTTGTGAATGATCAATCTTCTTATGCTTACTCGACTCCAAAAACGTTAAAACATTCGATAATACTTGCTTTCAAAGAGACTGAACTACTAAGAAACAATTTCAATTTCGTATTCCGGATTGTAGGGTTTAAAAAAGGACCCCCATGGAAAAACTGCTTCCTTTGCATATGAATTCATTTTGAAATTACACATTACTCAATGGTTTAACTAAAATTAACAGAAACAAGTGAACATTGAAGAGTAGGAATCATAATGATAAGGGAAACAAAAAGTTTCCAAACTTTTGACGCGCCATTACTTGAAAAAAAAATCTTATTTCTCAAATATGATTATAGGTTTTTGGAAATTGTTCTTCCCATCGTATTTCTGGACTCGATTTTGTATAGAATATCTAAATTTAGCAATTCGTTATGTGTCGGCCGCGATTGATCAAAAATGAAAAAGTTTTCAAACTTTTGACCGCTACCGTATCCCCTCAACTAGACAATGTAGAAGGAAGCCAAACAGACTGTTAGAAAAGCGCAAACCCTCCGCTTACCAGAACCGTCTTCGCTTTTCAAAGATCTTGTGAAATTGGAGAATATTGCCTTTAAAGTGGCAAAAACTCGCATGAAAATTTCAGCATCCTCGACGCTCCCTCGACGATTTTGAGAGACTCTATCTCTTCCAATGGAAGGCTTTCATAGCAATTCCAATGCTGCCTGATAGTAGCAAATCTAGCTCTATCAAACCCTACTGCTGTTTAAAAGGTAGGGAATGAGGATGATATTTCATCGAGGATGTAATTTCGAACGGTTTTTTTGTCGGATTTCAACAAATCGACCCAGAACAAATACGGCCGCCACGCAGACTGCGTTGAATCGGACGGTGACCTATACACTCGGCGTATGTTTGTTATGCGTTGTTTTTGAGGGGGGAGGTCTGCTCAAGTCCTCGATCTCAGGGGTCTAACTTCTGCGTACACTTCTCGACACTGATCTCACCCTGCTGTCACTGTCATTCACCCGCATTCTTTGTTCATATTTTACCCTTCCAGTGTTTAACATGTAACTGCCGACTTCCTGTGCGATTACTGAATACTGATGAAAGGGTAATAATTCCCAAAGTGAGCACTTCAATTGATAGCCAGTAAATACGCAAAGGGAGGTTTAGCCGTCATCTTGAATGCCAAGAGCAGAGCCTGGGGGGGGGGGAGGTGGTGGGGGGTGGTTACGCTGTGGGAGGCGAGAGTGTTTTGATAAGTCGTTAGATCTATTTATGTGGGAGAGCAGTGCTTAAGTAACCTGTTCAATCACACCTCATATGCCCATTCCACCAATGACGGCCCAACAATGTCATCATAATTTCATTCTTTTTTTCATTTCACGGGTTTTTATAGCTGGTTATTTTTGTTTCTGTTCATTCCTTTTTATTTGTTCTTTTCTGAATCTGCATTACAATTTTGCGTGCAGCCAAATGTTTCACTAAGGGCGTCATTGAACGCACAGATAAATAAATAAATAAATAATGCGTTCGTCTGTCGTCTGAGCCTCATGGTTCACTGTCTTTACTCCTAGCTGAGATGTTGATATCAACATCCTTGGCATCCAGTAAGTGCACCGATGCCTTGGACTCTGGTTCAACCTTGCAGGATGTAAAAAGATTGATTAAAAACTAAGCTCACCCTCTCCAAAGCTGTAACTTTTCCGGCATGGTCAGTAAAAGCGCTCGGGCTCTCAGAAAATAATTAAAATTTTCAAATATGGTGAGATGATGAAAGTTGCGGTAAGTGATCGTGAAAAACTATTATAATTCACTCAAATGGTAAAATGATTCCTCAACTCTTTACTTATTAAAATTTCCGAAAAAAAAGAAACAAAAATAGAACATCTAGTTCAAATAACAATATTCCTATTAGAAAAGCACTTAGTCAATGCGAGTAAAAGAATATGGCAGAATCACACGCAGTTAGACATTATAAGTTATTTCAAACATATGAAACCGGGATGAACTTCGACGCATCACAACGCCAATCAGCTCGGTGAACGTCTAGGCGTCCTTTATTTCGCCGGCCACCGCTATTGCTTCGATTTCGACGAGAGCTTGCTTTGGAAGTACAGCAACCTTGAAATAACCATATGAAAATGTTATAAAATTTAAAGCCAAGAAACGAAATCAAGAAAATACTGGCCGAAGCCGTTTTCCAACATCAGGGGTTTGCATATCGACAGTTATTTATTTTTTGAATTTTGAGCACTCATTTCGGCAATATAGTGCAGAGGAAGTCAACTGCAGTGCTTAACTAGCACTGACTGCTTTCTGAGCAATTTTCTTGCTTTCAAACAGAATGAATTTCACCACGAGCACTCTTGTCTTTTTTTCTGAACGGATCCGTCCAGCGATCCAATTTCCATGTCACCTAAGGTAACCTCTATTTCGGAAAACGAGAAGAGCGGCCAATGCGAACCACACACCACAAGTGACGACGGCCAAGAAAAAGTGGCTTTTCTTTTTTCTTGGCCGTCGTAACTTGTGGTGTGTGGTCTGCACTCGACGCTCTTCTCGTTTTCCAAAATAGAGGGTAATGGCCATGAATCTTCTCAATCGCGTTACTTTGACATTCGCATGACAATCACTTAGACCGACGTCATAGTCGGCGACGGACCAAGCGACATCGCTTGTCCATCGCTTGCCAATCGCTCTCGGTCGAGCGATTGGCAAGCGATTGCGCAATCGCTTGCAAAGTGCACAAGCGACGGGCGATTGGCCCCGCCCCCAGTCAATGCAGTCGGCTGCGGTATCGATCGAGCAGAGCCATTGCCCGTCGCTTGTGCACTTTGCAAGCGATTGCGCAATCGCTTGCCAATCGCTCGACCCCGTCGCCGACTATGACGTCGGTCTTATAAAAACATCGAGCAAGCGGAGGCGAATCTGGCCCACTCTTCACAGATACGCGCCAAATAGTGAGTAAGTCCGCCACATCACCCCATAACCAAAACCGAAACGATTTTCGAAAAACCGGATTGCCTCTCCCCCGATACGCCACCAACCATCTCACACAACACAAAAAGAACATCAAAAGAGAAAAAATGATACACCAGACAACATAAAGTCCACGAAAATCAAAATACACGACAGATACTAAAAATAAACCAAAGCTGAACTGAGAAACCAGCGGCAATATTGAAGAAGAGCATATCAAGACATCGAGGAGTAGTGAAGAAGACGAAGCACATCAAAAAAGGCTAAAACCAGATGCCCACCTCTCGATAAAACCGCTGTCCAATCACTCCTGCCCTAACCTACCGCAGAAGACTTGACTCTGGCGCAAGGCAGGACGGCCATAAACGGTCAGCGTATCCCCCAACGCGACTGTCGAGCAGAACCACAATGCTAAAGGACCGTATACAAACCAACAAGTGCAGAAAGGGATCCGGAATGAAAAGAACTACGCCAAAAGATCGAAGATCAAGAAGCGACGATGACACAGTTATTACGCCAAGGAATACGAAAGATAAAAAGAGGAACGAACCAGGAAAAACACCAGTCATCGCGATTTTGCGCTCACGCGTTGGACCAAGCGGTAACCCAACAGACTAGAATCCCTCAGAGACAATCACGAACAAAAAACAACAAGAGACCCACAAAAACAAGCCGCCCGATGGTCAGACTATCTTCACGAAAACCTCATAAGAACAAGAAAGAGAAATACGAAAAAGAAATCGCTGTCCCTCCAACAAAGAGAAGGATCCACTGACCCACTCTCCAACACAACGACAACCCGGACGAAATGAAGACCTATGCTGCGCCGCTCAGCCATCCAACGAGCAAATCGACGATCCATGGGCGACAGGTGAACAGAGTGATGGCAATCACTCTCCGAGCAAATGGTATTTAATACATAAGTTGTCCCTGTCTGTTAGCAAACTAGACTCTTAAGAGTGCAGCAGTGATGAAACAACAAAGAGAAGCTACCCTTAAAACAGCAAAACGGGGTCTTTGCTCCTCCACTTCCGCTTTGTCAGTAACTGTTATGACCAATGCTGACATCATCCGCTTAAACTCTGTGATCTGTCTCTCTGCTAAAGCGCTAGTCCGATGGAGAGGAACCAGCAGCGGGGCATAGACCCCGCCACAACCGCATCTGGAACGGACGACAACGAAGGAGGACGACTGGTCCCCAAACGGGAATGGAACACTTTTGCTAGGCTGCTGTGTGCGCGCCGCAACTGCTTAACCTCCTTTTTTGGACCACAGAATTCCTCCGCAGTTACAGTCTCCAGCAACCCTCCCATCGTGCAACCTGCCTTTAATTGGCCCCCCTTATCCACAAAAATGATAAGCAACGACTACGGCTGTGTTAAGTTCACTTCTGTCGATGTCGGCTGGGCCATATTTACTGGATAAGGTGGACTGAGACGTAAAGCTGGACTAATTGTGGAAACTATTGGTTGTCTCATAATTCCTGTCTCAATTTTGACACTTTTATTTATTCAAGTTTTATCTCTTCTAGGAAGCAACTGATCAGCAGCATAACCACCATCATGGTCACTGATCCTCATGCATTTGCTAGGGAACCTTTGGAAGCTTTCCGCCCAAGAATGAAGAAAGCTGGGGGCCGAAGAATTTGGGGAAGTCGTTTTTGGGGTTGTCGTATTCCCTTCATCTATACATACAGTACCGTGCAGTGAAGTATTCGTTTTCACTTTTTTAAACGTAATTTCCTCAAAACTCAAGCTTTCGCAGTAAAACTTCGACAGCAGTTGACACACACAGGTAGTCATATTATAGCAGCGTATCGGTGCGATAGCCTCCTTTCAAGGGGAAATGGAGCTTCATTTTCGAGTATTGTCCGCGGGCACCCAATTTCATTGTTGATAAACGATGAGTTTCCATGTTGAGAGCACGTGTGTTTTTGATGTTTTGTGTCAGTTTCATATGCCTACACAGTACTCAGAACATTCCAAGACATTAGGGAATTCATAGCTTGTGGCAGGACCAGGTGACGCCATCTTTCGGAGGTTCTACGAAGGCTTAACATCCCAGCAGATTTTTGAAGTTCAAGGAGCCCCAGTGGACGACTTGGAAGAAATTCAAGAGCATTGAACCTGCCAAAGTCAAAAAGCGCCCAGAAGTAGCAAAAATGACCTCTTCTCTCGCCAATAGAATCATTGTGCGACTTGTAAGGAGTGGCTCGCATCACGCTGCACCCGAAATTCACCGCGGATTCTCAACGCCAGACGGTCTAAATCCGTCCGAAGACAACGTGCGACGTTGTCTGAGAGATGCTGGGCACTTCTGACGTAGCTCAGTAAGAAACCGCTGATTCCCCCTCAAGAGTGGCAGAGCGCATCTCAATTAGGCTCATGCCCACAAGAAACGGACTATTAAGGAGTGACAAAAAGCCATCTAGAGCAACGAATCGAAGTTTTTGCTGTTTAGCACGAAAGAAGTCAAGTTTTTGCGACTTCCCGT
The DNA here is from genome assembly GCA_036418205.1 of Ostertagia ostertagi. NCBI lineage: Eukaryota > Metazoa > Nematoda > Chromadorea > Rhabditida > Trichostrongylidae > Ostertagia > Ostertagia ostertagi. The sequence goes on from MU887167.1 coordinate 6,478, forward strand.
TGGTACCAGATATCATCCGAGGTTCCATGTGCTGACGTGACGAATGCAGGGGGTGCGGTGATACTGCATGGCAGCTTCTGTGGCATAGGGGTTGATCACCTTCATCGGACCGAGGCTGAAATGGATTCCAAAACGCGCCTCAACATATGGATGACTGCTATCTGGCCGCATGCTCGCAGTGTCGCCCGTAGTGTTTCATTTTCCGACCCCAAGCGCAAAATCAAAGCCGCTCTCGCAATGGTTCCGCAACAACAATGTTCCTCCACTGCCATGCCATCGCAGTCCCCATACTTGAATCAGAGCAAAAATCTGTAGGATGATTTTCGGAGTCAAGCTGAAGGCCCAAAAGCTCACAACGAGTTCGAAAAGTCCGTCCCACTGAAGATCGCGTAGGGGAACCTCTACCAAGAAAAAACCCAATTCCGTGCTTCGCCGGTGTCAAGCCGTCGTAGATGAAAACGGTTCTGCGACAAAGTGCTGATGTTGTAGTTGTTACGTCTGTTATTATATAAGTCATTTTGTTATTATTTTTGAATTTTAGATAGATTGAATTTCGAACAAGTAATATGGTATTGGACCGAAAAAAATTAAAAATTTCTAAATTAGTATAGAAGCCACCTAGACAACTGAAGATTTGCTTCCTTATCAGGTAGAGTGATGTGTTCTCACCTACAAAAAATCGGAACAAAAGCTTGAGTTTTGAGGGAGTTACGTTTAAAAAAGTGAAAACGAATACTTCACTGCACGGTACTGTATGTTGTTTCCGAAGACAAGGGAAGCGACCTAGTTCGAGAGCGAGTGGCAGCTAATACTGGTGGACGTTTGCCGTGGCCACAGCTATCTCCCCATAACAGGGGTCGTGTTTGCATTAGTCTCAGGGGGACAGAGTCAACCCTGCGTTGCGCAGTTCGCAACGGCACGTTGAGAGATCCTCAACGCACGCTGTATGGGCGGAGACACAGACGGCTCGAGCATGCGAGTGTGAATGTTCGCGCGAGAGAACGTGTCTAATCGGGCGAAACTGCGCAACGTGGCCGTTGAAAACTGCGCAACGCAGGGTTGACTCTGCTCGGGTTCATTCGACGAAGGAGTTCTGAGACGGATTCTGACGGTAACCTCCCCACCGGAGGCCACCTAGAGTGCACTCTAGCTGACTTTCGCAATGCTTGTCTCAATTACAGTGAATTGGTTTCCCAAACCAGGCCACTCAGCGAATACAACAAACCGAGAGTAAATATTCTCAGAATGCGGAGTTCGGGCTTGGTTGAGCTGGTGCTTCCTGGCTGCGAGGTAGCCATCAGAGTGCCGCCGCGTTGTTGTCGCAGTGGACTCGTGACTCATATCCACTGGTGACCGATTAGGGAAGGCTCTGCTTGTGCCGTCGCAGAATGAATTTCCCCAGGATGATCAAGCGTGCTTCTCGCTCATGGTCGGCCGGACCATATGGTTTCCATCAAAACTTCATTCTGCAGCAGTCCTTTCCATACTGATGGCCATGTGCTGGTGCATCGGCTGCGCTCAGGTATCTGCTACAATACCTTGGTAGCAACGTGCGGAGGCACTCCCAATTTAGGGTGCAAGGGGCGCTCATCAAAAATGACCGCAGGCCCAGTATAAGGTGGTTTTCACAGCCCGTTTCACCTTTACCGTTGGGATTGGACTACTAGCTCAGTACCCTATTCAGTGGCGGATACTAGGTCGAACACAACGCTGATCTTCTCTGCTGTCCTCCTTGCAATAGTGTTCATTTGAGGATCGTAGAGCATAATAATTGATTATTGTCACTGACCTATTTTTATTCCTAGTTAATTAATCCGTAACGAGCTTGCTCTTCTGAAACCGCGTTGTTAAGGCTCTTGAAAGCATACTCCAACATATTATGTATTTCGCAGTGAAACGGTCTTAGACAGAAGAAATTTGAATTTGAATAGAAATGAGACAGTAATTATGAGACAACCCAATAATAGCTTGTGATGAGTAAGGATCTCCTGCCTTGGATACAACAGCCCGAAACATTTCAAACACAAAGTTAATTAAACTACCTGGTATGCTGCCCCTCAGCCGGATATGTTAAGTCTAAATGATTCTTTGTAGATATCCCCTTACGGTGGTGAAGTCCTTGATATCGGCCAATAAAACCGTAGTTTTGACAACTGAAAAATGGAAATTAATGCGGCAGAGATAGAAAAGCAAGAAAAAAGAAAAGAAAAAACATAAGCAAGAAAAAAGAAATGGAAAATCGCCGACTTTCCAGCGATCAACATTTCTGAAGCGATTGGAAAGAAACTTCGAGGCAATTGTCCGAATCCTTTAGAGGAGTTTTAAAGGAGGGAGGAGGTGGGGGGGATATTTCATCAGGCGTTTATGATAAAACAATGAATTTACACGGTAAATGCATCTAAGCTACACCGCACTGAATGAATCACAGCAATGAAAGGAGCCATCGGGCAGCTAGCTGCCTTGTGCACAGAATCGCATCTTATCCATATTGCCAGCCTTCCATCTTATCGTAACTGAAACGACTAGCACTTACTCTACAGCTACTAAAATTACTGGACCCCAATGCATTGTAGCTAGGGGCAGGGTCAGGCACGGTGACAAGGCGATTTTAGGTGAGGTCTACTAAAGGGAGAGTTCACGATGAAGAGGCATCCATTTAGAAATTAAGGTAGAGGCGATCAGTGATGTATGGATGAAGAAAAAACCACGAAAACGGAAAAAAACGGGCGTAGAATCCAAAAAAAAGGACCCTTTTTCGCCGGGGGGGGGGGGGAGACGGCGTTGATTTGCGCGCTAAGCGTGTCTCATCGATGCCGATCTCACCATTGCGAGCGCTCTCTCTCTACTGGAGCAGGAGCCAAACGGCGAGGGTGGAAAGCAGAGTCAACCCTGCGTTGCGCAGTTCTCAACGGCCACGTTGCGCAGTTTCGCCCGATTAGACACGTTCTCTCGCGCGAACATTCACACTCGCATGCTCGAGCCGTCTGTGTCTCCGCCCATACAGCGTGCGTTGAGGATCTCTCAACGTGCCGTTGCGAACTGCGCAACGCAGGGTTGACTCTGGTGGAAGCGCCGCGAGTATGGCCTGCTAGGCCATTGAGAGCATACCCTTTGCTGCAGAACGCGCATCGTCCCACACCCTTACGGTTAGAGAACCCGCCAGGGGTTCCCCGATTTGGTACGTTTCCACTTCTTCGACCTCCGACCTTATTTGTGAACTCTTCCTTAACACCACCTTCCCACAATCACCTCAGTCTACGCCGTATCAAATTCTAGAAATGCGCCAGAATCACTAATATATCATACATCCTTCTAAATCACGTTTCGATTCCGTGAACGGAGCTAGAAATCATCGTCGGCGCTCATGTCGGTAGGGGTGACATCGAAGTGTGTAAATCACACTTATATTGGGTCGGAGTATAATATAGCGCTCGCATTCGGCAAAAACGTTTCAAAGCAAAACCCAAAAGCAAAGCCAAGCATAAAACTGATCAGTGATGTTCTTCTCGTCATTATTTACGACTTTGGTTCCATTTCGCAAGAAATTACCGGTTTAGAAATCAAAAAAGGGTAGTGAGCCCGTTTTTAGAATCCTCATTATTCTCAATTTGTACGACGTGAATATGATTTGAAATTAAGGGTCGACTGGAGTAAGGTTCGATGATGACGATGGATTCCGAAAAACTCCATTTTGGCAGCTTTTTTCTCTATATAGATTTTCGCCCACCTTGATTCTCCAACTTCTAAGCGCCATATCTGAGTACACTTACAAGAAATAAACGTAGAAAACGGCCGAACCGTGTGGAGCAGAAGAAGTACTTTCAAATGGTATATGTGATTTCCTGAGTAATACTTGTATTCACTGAATTCGTAGCTCGAAAAGAAAAACGCTGCGATATTATGCTCCAACCCAATAGAACTCGGAACTGAGCCTCAAGGAGGAAAAGGGATCTGGTGAAGGACGCGAGCAACCTTGCTTTCCCTGGCATTTCTCTCCTTTTCTGAGCTTAGCCCTAGTAGTACCAAGCCGCTTTTGAAGGCCCTGTTTTGGATACCTTTGCTAAAGACATGAGCGCCTCGTCGTCTCGATAAATCAGTTAGAGAGCAACATGCGCACAACTACGCAGAAATTGATTTGATAACTCACCGTTTCCATACCCAACTCCAGCCGCTTTTAGTATTTCACCGATATTTTTGAGTGACTGATGAGCCTGCTCCTTGATGCCTTGCTTCAACTCTCCGGTCTTAGGGTCTAATCCCAGAGAGCCGCTAACGTAGATAGTATTATCGACTCGGACGGCTTGGCTGAAAGTTTTTCAAATATATAAAATCTGGAATTTCTGCAGGCAAAATAAATGGCTGATTCATGGTCAGCCCAACAAAACTCAAACTGAACACTTGAATTAAGATAGATTCAAATTCAGCGTCATGCACTCGAAGAAAGTTCCTCGACGGGACTCGTTCTGGTAATGCTAGCGTTGAAGAGTGCGTTTTCGATGGCTCCACAGAAAAACTCACCGGCAACGCGGACGCGGGCGCGTGCTTGTGAGCGGCAAGAATGAGCAAGGGACGACGAGTAAAAAGACTCTTTTGTACGTTGAATGGGTTCCAATTTCAACGAGGGATTCACGATAAGAACGTGGTCAAAGAAGGGAAAATTGCATAGTTGGGAGACAGGCGGACCTCCTGAGGGTGCTGACCGACGCGCAATTGGCAGCGAAAGATTTGACCTCGGCGATCTAGCATGGCTCACTCTTGGCGCGGTTGGCGGGGTACGCCCACCGACTATCTAATCACTCGCCGCAGGTCTATACGTGGCGAGTGATTAGATAGCAGAGAGAGCGTAGTGTTGAAGAGGGCACAACGATGAGAGTCGCATCAGGAAAAATGGTTCCATTTCTGGGTTTCGGACCGTTTCAAATGGTTTCTTCTTCATCACTACTCCACTGATCACCTCTACCTAATTTCCAGTGAGCCAACTTTTCATCATAAATTCTGCCTTTAATCCACGTTAGCACTGGGGTGCGCAGATGGGAAGGTATCTGGGAGCATTTGTCGTACTCCATATGCGGCCTTTAAAGGCAAAGTTCGGGCTCAGACCCACCTAAGAAGCCCTTACCATGGCTAGAAGTGCTGGGTACGCAAGTGCAAAGGTAGCGCCACCTTTCTACATCGAAACGCGTCACTAGGACCCTAGGCGCCATGGACTTCTAACAGACTCCACCAAACTTAACATGGTCCGCCCACCGTTCGATATCTTGTCTGCGTCGCTGCGTTGATCTGCTATGCTCTCTCTTCTCGGACTTCTCTACCACTCTCCGCGCTCACATTATCTCTCATCTCCCTGCCTGTCTTTTGAACTTCTCCACAGCATGGAGCAAAATGCTCGTATTTCCTGTGTATTTCAGGATTTTCTTTCCTTTTTTCCTACTTCCACTAAGTTATGACGTAGGAGTGGCATTC
>MU887178.1:0-11263 GCA_036418205.1 Ostertagia ostertagi
TGAGGATATAGAGGGGGAGAGCAACTTATCAGGTAGGGGTCGTGTGCTGAATGTTGGGGAGGAAGTTGGGGCGGTTTACGGACTACTTGATTTTTCCTCAATGGTCCTGCCGCGATGGCTAGAGCACAGACGATTAGAGAACGGGTGAATGCCCTAGGACTAAGCCTTGGAGAGGAGAGGGACCCGCGAGAGAGCGCAGAGGCGGTTTAAAGGGCTGAGTTCAAGTAGTCCGTTGACCAGGTTAGTTTTTGCTGTTTGTTCGATGAACAAAGGTAATGACGAGCGAATATACAATCAGGAACAGTAAAAGAATGGAAACAAAGCTGCAAAATCAAAGGTGCGACCGTTGCCCAGTGGGTCCTGCGACGAACCTCCCCAACCTTCCCCATCCCCGTCCCATCCCCAACATTCAGCATACGGCCCCAGAAATAGTCTAGCAGTAAATCTCACAAAACAAATATGAAAGCGCTCCTGAAAATCGTACTCGGCTCAAGTCCAAACCATCCAAATGGCAAGCCTCCACTAAGAAGTCATGCATAGAATGTGAAAGAACCGCGATGGCCTTTCAGCAAGCACAGAGCTATACTCGATATCCGAGAGTTGGGGTAGGGTGTCACCGGAAGTGACGTGCACTTGATAGAAGCTATGTGGATAAGCTGCTTCCAACATACATCGCTGGATATCAGCAAAGCATGCTGGCAACAGCTTATCCACGCAACTTCTATCAAGTGCACGTCACTTCCGGTGACACGCCTACCCCAACTTTCGGATATCGACTGTACAAGCGAAAAATGGATGCAATACCCAATTTCTCGATCATTGAAGTGATCCTCGTCCCAGTCATTTGGGTATTCTTTGATCAGCGTGAGTCTAGCCCACTGTTATTGAAACGAAAAGATTCAAGCGGAGGGTATAATGCCTTTTTGAGGTGCACCGCTAGTTTCTATTAAAGGAGGCACAGTAGTGAAGGGGAGCATAAAGTAACGTTGGAGCGAGGGAAGTGTGCTACGAGATACTCTCAACAATTTTGGAACTACTGGGTCAGAATCTTCCGTATTTTCATGCACATGCTCAGTCGTCGCTTTGATGGTGATTGATCCAAATGTTTCAGATCGGTTTGTGCCGATTTCATGTCCGTGATATCACAGGAGGACTGCAAACTATCGTCATATTCTCCCATCGAAGGGCTGGCCAAAACAAAATGCCTTGGCTGCGGTAAGCGGCGGATGTATTTTTGCTATGATTGCCGTGTTCTTTTGCCTGGCGTGTATTCCCCACAGGTTAAGGTATGTGATTCTTTGTGAAATTATTTTCCTCAGTTATCACGTCTTTTTTATTGAAGTCGTTTTCTAATCAAGATTTTTAAGCATCTTGTTTCATAAAGGGGGGGCGATCATGAGGGCTTCGGGTGCGTATAAAAGCAGGTAGCTATGGTAAGCGACATTAGGACCAAGCCCATAAGAGGAGGGGGAATGCCACAGAGGAAAAAAATGGTTCACCTTCTCCTCCGGAATCCATTATTCTCCCTGAGGCTTATCGTTAGTCCCAAGTACTGTATTTGGCTCACTTACTTAAATGTCCCTCCGCGGCGTCGGGCTCGGCTTCAAATCTCTAGAAGGGAGGTGGGACCCTTAGGACTAAGCCTTGTAAAGGAAGAGGGACTCCGAGGTGGGTGAGCTAATTACAGTCAGAAGTTTGAATGTGTGCGATCACAGTGATCATGAGCCGAAGATAAGGTGAGAGAGCGCGGACGAAGCATCGACTCCCCCGCCTCCACCGTTTCTTCCAAGAACATGAGCGCCGAGAGTGGTATAATTTGAACTGAATTGATTATAATGTTGAGAAAAGCATGCACTCGTCTTCGTAGTCTTGTAATTGCATTTGTACGCCATATATGTACAAGTTGTCGTCAGATCCTGCCACAAAATGTAAAAATAGAATTGATTAAGAAAAGAAATTCCTTTGGTCAAGGGGGTCGGGTCACTCTTTGCCACTTCGCGATTCTACGATCTGCCGTTCTTTCCTGAACTAGAAACGTTCGATCACAAGTGTGACCGCACAATTGCATGGTTGATAGTATCTACTCCACACTCGATTTGTGAACCGAACCGGAAAAGTATGACCTGGCCCCCGCCCTTTCTTGGGTCATTTCTGATTTATTCTTCTCGGGTAGAAGGTACAGTAGGCGACCTCATAAGGCAGGTCTTTCAGGGCAAGCCACGCTTTTTTCAAAACGGTTTTTGCATATTGTAGGGATTGTAGGGAACGCAAAACCATGTTTCATTTTCGCTGAACGGTTTAGCAGTACCAAAAAAGAAGCATAAGGTACTGTTAATGGTTCGATCCCCCGTGGCGACTAAATTTTGCATTTGGGTTGGCGCCTACGGTTGGTGCCAAATCGCGCTAAATGTCAAAATCAGATGTCATATTCATCGTCAGGACCATTTTGAAGCCAACAAGTGGCCGCCAACCTTGATTGCAAAATTTAGTCGCCGCGGGGGATCGAACCATCAAGGGTATCATTCACCACTTTTTTGATACTACTAAAACCGTTCAGCGAAAACGAAACATGGTTTTGTGGTCCATACATGCGTCCCTACAATATGCAAGAAACCGTTTCCAAAAAGCGCGGCTTGCCCTAAAAGACCCCCTTGTCAGAGATTGAAGTTGTAGCAGCAGTCATATGTGCAGTGGAATTGATATTACTGGATGATGAATCATTGCAGTTACCCTGCGATGTAGATATAGTGAAGCACCCGATGGAAAAGAATAGCAAAAGCACGGCTGTCCACTGCAAAATTGTAGCTCCTAAACAAACGCGGGTAGGCTGTCAAAGAGATCTGGTATTCCTTACTTCTCTCCTCAGCATAAATGTCTTTTTAGATTTTCGATGTTCCAAACGTATATGATTACGCTGCGGAAGAAGCTTTAAATGAGCAAGGAAGCAATGTAAGCATTATGGAGCACATACAGTCGATATCTCGGAGTCTGATTGGGCGTGTCACCGGAAATGACGTGGCAGCCACCGCACTTGATAGAAGTTGCGCGGATAAGCTGCTTCCAACACGCTTTGCTGATATCTGGCGGAGTATTTTATCCACACAACATCTATCAAGTGCGGTGGCCGCCACGTCCTTTCTTTCGGGTGACACGCCCAATCAGACTTCGAGATATCGACTGTAGCATCACGAATACTGAAGCAGGCAAGCGTCTTACGTCTTTTAGGTGGCTGGTGTTTCTTCAACGTCCAGCAGTCCTCTATAAGGAATTTGTTCGGCAAGGGTCCAATAAAACGATTTGTCGTTCTGGATTGTACATGGTTCCAGGTGAACATGATGCAGAAGATCCCCCAAATTCAGGGCCAGTCGTCTACTGACTCAGATCATAATGATAAAGGTTTCGTGATACCCATGATCCGTGTTTAGATCTTCCATGCGTCTCATTGACTAACTACCGCACCGCTTTCTGGAGACCTCAGCATAACGTCGGTGATTATGGTTTGGCAACAATCGAAGCTATTTATTATGCTCAACGAGAGTATCACGAGCACGCTACTGGACGGCCGTATGGAGGTAGGAACTAGAAAAAATTCATATAAGTTGTATTAGTTTTGAATACGAGCTGTTCCAGTATACACGCTCACTTTCCGCGTTCCTCTGATCATGGAATTAATTCACTTCTTAGTATCTTTCTTGTTACAGGAGAGTTCGATGACCTGTTGTATTGGTTTTTCCACACTCAACGATATGTGGATAAAAGGCAGGACGAATACCGTAAACGGAAGTTTGACCAAGCTGAAAGCGCAGAAAAACCTGATCGTTCTGTAAGCCACTAAGTTTCATGTTAACCTCAGGTTTGCCAAAGGCACGATGTCAATTTATAATTTTCAAATACTGGGAAAATCACGTTGTAAATCAATGTTCATAAGAGATATTGACATTTCACAGCAGCTGTTTTTTTTCTTCTTGAAGAAATAGTCAAGTCCTTCAGAGCCAAGGTGACCCGCTAGCTAGCGTCATTAAGTCTCCTCGTTTGTGGATTTTTTTCAAGGAGTAGCTCAGGATACCGCACAGAGGATTCTAGAACCTTTCAAGGCTTTTCTTTGTCTACAGTACTGGCTGTTCCATCAAGCTGTTATCAATTGAAGTTGTTTTTTGTTCTGTTACATTTGATAGCATTAATAAATAGTGACTGCGATAGTTCTCTTGAAACAGTTTTCATTAAATATTGCTAGTAATGTTTGAATGGTCATTATGCCTACGAGTCGTGAATTTTGTAAAATATTACGAGGCGTTGACGACGTAAGCAAACCAGCCCTTTTGGCGTTTCGGCTGGGACCGTATGCTGAATGTTGGGGAGGGGATGGGGTCCCCAACGGTCGACGGTTTACTTCAACTCGGTTGGTACGATAGGAGAGTACTGACGCAAGTGGTGCAGCTGGTCCAGCAGCTCGCCAGAAGGGCTGGTTTGCTCACCCTTGGACTAAGCCTTGGAGAGGGGACGGACCCGTCCTCTCTTTAAGGCTTAGTTCTAAGGTAAGCGCCAAATTGTGGCGGTTCTAAGGACCGCGTTGAAGTTGTCCGTCCACCGTCGGGGACACCATCCCCTCCCCAACATTCAGCATACGGTCCCAGCCGATGTGCCAAAAGGGCTGGTTTGCTTACGTCGCGTTGACTATTTAGCTCGCGCAGTATCACATATTTTCGTATGCTTCAGTTTGATCGATTAAGGGTAATCTGTCTCTCCTCTATCTTTCTAATTCTCTAGAAAGGAAAGAGCAGATAACCGATTTGGATATATGAAACTGGATTATGCACATTCTCATGTAGGGTGTGAGCAGGAGGATGAGTTGGGATGGTATGGATCAACATGCAGTGGCACTCAAAAGTATTCGGCCAAATGCTTTTGCGGCCGTAACATTTTCTGTTGGATCAAATTAGTTCAAATTTTGGTATGTTTTGAATACATGCCTCTCTCACAAGGGCATTATATTTGTGCTAAATGGTAGGAGTGAAGAACGAAATTTTTTTTTACTGGAAATTTTCGAGTGCGACCAAATTTCAAGCAATTTCAGTCGCCTTGCAAGAAAATTGCATTCAAAAAATAAACCGCATGTGGGATCATCGCGCAGACGTGATTGTTAGTCAATAACCTTCCAGAGTCGTCAAAATTTTAAGAGGACTTAAGTTTCTTTATCAGTTAAGAAGTCACTATCTCTGGTACGACTTCCTCTATTTTCCTTTCAATTTGACGAGTTTCCCCTTCATATTCTTGGATCTCTTTCTATGCCAAGGGTTTCCTCACCCTTTCCAATAGTCTCCCTATGATGTTTAAGACATGCGTCCTTATTAGTCCAGTCGTCGAAAGCATGCCTGCTGCGAAGCGCTCCTAGGTTAAGGACTGATGTGGGTGGGTTTTTGCTTACTGCTAATCGAGTCAGTATGGAGCAGTGCCATAATGTAATACCAATAACTTTGCAGTAATGCTAGAGTGAGCCTTCAGCAAATCGCGAATCTTATGAAGATGTCCGATATAAGTGATGGAGGGATTGGATGAGTTCACGCGCGCCTGAACTGGATATTCCCGCAAGGCTCTAAGGTCATCCGGAGCAACTTGAGTGAATTCAGGACATTTGACGGCGACCGCAAGAACGCATGTGTGGCATCCTAACAGCAAACGTTTTGATAGGCTGATAGTCAGAGTCGCGACGGTTCGCAGTGTTTCGCTGATTTTCGGATACGACCTGCGATGGATCACAGGAGTACACAAGGCCACACACACAAGGCGCCCGCGAGGCTGTGCTGGAACATTTTCAAATTTCCCGCACACTTCGCGGCGCTACCGGCTCGGCCGTGCTCGCCGCGGCGCCCATAAAACGTGAAAAAGTAGGGGGGGGGGGTGATGGAGGCACTTTCGATTCCTCTGATACGTCGCAGGCTTCGCGCGGATCACAAAAATTGCAAGTGCCCCATTTGAACAATTGAAACACTGAATATGAAACAAGTGGAATCATGAGCAGTCTTCATTAAACCATAACCATCAAGCAGAAGTGACGGCGGGATTGGAGAACAACCTTGCAGTAGGGTCGTCCTATCGTTGGTACTTTTTGCAAAATTTTTACGACCCCCCTCCCCCAACGTGGATTTGATACGACCCCCTTTTCCATACCTCCACCATCTCCATCTTCCATCAAAACCCCGCCCACTTTTTCCTCCAAAAATGCCGTCGAGCGGGGGGGGGGTATATAGTCACTCTGAAACGGTAAATATCTCCGAAAATTTCCTTCTATTTCCACCATTTCAACCCATTTTTAACTAAACTTCGTCCTATACCTCAATCCCCTCGTATAAACTCAACCAGGTACGACCCCCCGTTGGTACTATGTACCAACGTATGGGTTTGAACACCTTGCAGTATTGATGGGGCACCTGTGATTTCCGTGACAAGTCGCGTGTTCGCGCAATTCGCAAAAATCAGGATCGCGGACTCTGACATCAGCCATGCAAAGTATCAACTCATCCGTGAGACAAAGCGCGGGCTCGGTTATGGTGGTCCGTAAGATGTTAGCATTACTTAGAATTCGAAAACATGGTGAATGCGGACCGATCCCATATAGATTCAACAACGCGTCGCGTATCCACACGTATGGCAACCGCGCGATGATGAGTTTGTGTTCTATCGAAAATGGGCCAAAAGTATTGCACCACTACTTCACAAGAGTAGCTGTGACAGCATGGCATACTTTTGACAGAGGAAGAAGTTCAGACGCGAGCCTGAGCATCTCAAAACACTATGGGAAGGAGGTAGGAAACCTTTGGCAAAAAAAACAGTCAAGGGACGAAAAATCAGTCAAAATCGAGGGAATTGTCCCAATAGAAAGTGAACTCATTAATTGATTCCATGCTAGACCCTGTTAGCGTTCAGCAACTCTAGAAGGTTAGCGACAAACTATTTTATCTGTTCAATACTATTATATTTATTTATTTTTTGTGGTTGATTTTCGCACTAAAATTTTTTACAATAATTGCTAATTTACTTGGAATTTGGTCATACTCGGAGTTTCCACTGAAGTAACTTTTTCCACATCGCTGAATCCCATCTCCTTTTTACTGCCGAATTTGGAGTTGTCAGGCTTGAACGCATCGTTTTGTACTCCTTCTGACTAGTAAAGGACGCCATTCGTTACGGGTCCCACTGCCTCCTGCTACAGTGAACCCTTCAATGTGGAGCGGGGAATCCGTGAGCCAGGGGCAGTGTCGCCAGTCTAGGGGGGTGGGGGGTGAGGGCAGACACTTGACATGCGTGAGAAGCTGGAATGTTCGAATTCAACCGCGATCACATGGGATCCCCGCGGGTTAAGGCAGTGGGTCCCGCAACGAATGGCGCCCTATACTAGTCAGTAGGAGTACAAAATGATTACTCTCAAGGCTTGCCTTCACAATATATCAAAATTTGGACTAAATTGATCCAGTAAAAGAACAGTTACGGCCGAAAAAGCATCTGGCAGAATACTTTTGAGCACCACTGCAGGTTACGCGAAGTCTGACCTTTCTTTTATCATATAGCACTTAACTTTAGCTCAGCTTCATACCTGTGAACACATTCAGTGTGAGCCTACAAAAAAACCTCCCTATCGATTTGACAAGACTGAGCGCAAAAAATTCCGGCCATAATACGTGCAAGGAAAGAATAAACATGTAAATAAAAAATATAAGAAATAAAATAGGAATGGAGGAATTCTAGTGTGAACATTGATCACACAGCACTTCTGCAACTGGCCCACTATCGAATCTGAGCTATGCCTCGTCATGTCAGTTAGGGTAACAATCCAATCTATGAAAGAAGCGAATCCGCGCCTTACTTTCTTTCGGTTAATATTACCATGGTGAAAAGAAGTTCATCATGTGACAATGTGAACTCCCAAGGTTTAACTTCTCCATATAACCAAATTCACGCTAGGATCGTAGAGATGGTAGCATTCATACACATTTATCGCGGAGATCAATCTCAAAATATACACTTTGTAACATGGCCTTCTCAAGTAGAGCCAATATGGCGCTAAATTACGAAGGCACATTGTCAAAGAAACATGCGACTATGTCAAACATCATCCGATAGGACAAGCTAAAACAAACAAAACCCAAATATCGGAATTCCGGCGGTAGGTGAATCAAACTGGGTTAGAACTCGGCGTGCACGTTCATTCTTCCCGAGTCGAAAATCGCTTCTATTTGTGCCTTAAATGTACTGCTTCGAAAAACAATTTAAACTAGTCAATGCGATGTGATTTACCTTAGCAAGAGCTCTCGCATGCTCTGGTAGAGTGCGTAGGTCTGAAACTGCTGAAGCAGCAAAAGCACTATCGCCATCCAAAAGTACATCAGCACCACCTTAATTACCGTAGTGATATGTGGGGTACAAAAAAAAACAAGTCTGACGTCCATAATGAGCACAAAAGGATTCTGTACAATTCACAGGACGGCCTTGATGCGGCCAGCAATTAAGTTTTAATGTAGCTATTAGGTAGTTCTTTCAGAGGGCCCGCTTTACAGTTGTATGCAGTTTGATTATTAATTACTAATTTTTACGAAAATCTACCCTAGAGCTCACGTTAGCGTGAATAGCAATTTTTCAACCCACTTTGTTATCCTTTTCAATTCATGCACTACACCAAAATTTCTTCAGAAGGCCATTCAAACAGACGCTTATTGGCAATATACTATGTAGAAAATAAGCTTTTGCAATATAGGCGAATTATGTAAGAAACAGTGATTTTGAAAGAAAACCTTCAGTTCTTCCTTTATCCGAGACCATATATCCTAGACCGGACCTGAAAATTGTAACCATTTGAACATGGATGATACGTGGAGAAGATGATGTAAATCATAGACAGTTTCGTCATCATCATCCGAAGCGCGTGTGGTGTCTCTGCCCTATGAAACATACCCCGACCTGACCATATCATCCAGCTCGCCATAGTCTGACATCTCGTCATCATGCTTCCTTTTCACATGTCTCAATAGCCTAAAGCATCAAGAAATAACTAAAATGGTAGAGCAATGAGCATACTGTGTACGTACTGAGCCCTTTCATCCAGGTAAGGGTCAATCCATGCCATGGCAGGATATAGATCCCATGTACTGTCATCATGTACACCGTTGTCCCTTTGCATACGTAGCCTCCTCTTTTCTCGGACATATCTGTCTCTGATTTTCTTCCACTGTTTGTATATCGAATTAACATCCCCTGGAGCAATTTTTGATCGGTGAAACGCCAAGAAAATCAATGAAGCAAATGAAACTCTTAAAAAAACAAACCAGGATAATTCAAGTGAGCTATAACACTGTTCCAGGCTTGGTTACGACATTCAGAATGTCTATATTTCGGATCACGTATGTCGAACAGGCAGGGATGTGCACGCACTTCTTCTATCAAATTCGTACCGAAAGATGGATCCGTAACCGTCACTTGCTGGAACGGGAAAAATAGTCGTGATCAAGACATAAGTAATAAGCATAAGCAAAATATCACAAACCACATCAGGATGCTCTTTCCTTGCAGGAGATTCAATAGCTGCGCGATCAATCATATGCGGGTCAAGAAACGATAAATGCTTATAGTATTGCCAATTTGACTGGTCTCCTTGATATTTCACTTTTCGCTTCTCCTTTCCATATCTAGAGTAACTTGGCGATGTAAAAGAGACACGAGCGAACAATAATTATGAAGACAACAAGAGCAACAAAATCACTTGTCTCGAAGTTGTTTCCATCTTGCATATAACGTCCGTGAATCGCCATCGAACTGAAGAACTTGTACTAGGCGATTCCAGACCTTAAACACTAGAATAATGAGGTGGTAAAAGCAATTTTTCGAACATCACAAGTACCTTTATCTTATACTCAGTGCTCCTGTATTGTCTATCCGTTGAATCGTACAAACAACGGCTATGTTTGACTGCTTCGATAAGGCGCATATTAAAGCTTGGCTCGGCGATATCTTCGGTCAGGCGATAAGCTGCCGAGCCTCTGAGAAAAAAGAAATATAAGAAAGCGAGAGAAGAATTACCTGAAACATTTTACTCTATGTGGGGGAAGGGCCGCGATCCAATTCGGATGTCATAATGAAACATTTAAATTAGGTTTCATAATTTCTGACTCTTTCTATATTACACCAGATTAGTCCCCCGTCAACCGCCGGGACCTTCCTTTCCTGCGCAAGCTTTCTATCCTCCGCTATGGTCCCTTCCTCCTGTGACACCAACACCTCGTGGAAGTGACGCGTATGCAACACAATGGTGTTTCATACAGTAGAAGGGACACAATCATGATATGACGGTAGATTTTTCGCTTCCCTTCCTCATCCTCCCTTCCTCTCTCCACTGCCCTCCAGCTGCCACTGCAGCACCATGTGGAATGAACGGAAGTGTGCTAAGCAGGTGTTTATATAGCCCTAAGAGTGTTATCACAACTATCCTGCTACAAAACATTGATATCTCAAATCCTGTAAGCTACCCGATTTGTTAGCGGTTTGTTTATCCCATGAGCTTCCTTCTCACTCACTTCATTTTGCGGACGGACACACATACATACACACACACACACACACACATACAGATACACAAACCGACACACAAAGTTAGCGCTTTATAAAATAGAAGGATTTAATCAATTTCAAAAGTGATGATATCATTCATTCTTCACTCTTGAATTGAAAAAGAACACTTTCTTCATTATGTGACGCAACATCTTAGGCCGATGTTAGACTTTGCGAATCGCGCGATTCGCTACTAGCGATTGGCCGATGTCAGACTCTGCGGTTGGAGCGATTCACATTACTCCCATCATGACCAAATCGCTCCAATCGCGCGATTGGAGCGATTTGGTCATGATGGGAGTAATGTGAATCGCGCGACCGTCGCGCGAATCGCGCGATTCACATTTGACCGCGAATCGCTCCATCGCAGAGTTTGACATCGGCCATTCGCTAGCATCCGCGGTCGCGTTGCGGTACCAGCCAATCGCGCGATTCGCAAAGTCTGACATCGGCTTAACAAGATAGTTGAGAGGAATTCACTGGCGTCCTTCACAGACTCATCTGTGAACCCAAGGAGGATTTTAGTGGCGCTACCAAGAACAATTTTCAATGAAATCGTACAAAATGCGCTATGTTCTTTAGCAGGGAGTAGCGATTACACCAAGTATTTTGAAGTGGGTTTGAAACGTTGAGACGTGTATAAAGAAAACATGTGCGAAATCAATTA
>MU887186.1:0-11155 GCA_036418205.1 Ostertagia ostertagi
TGTCCCGGTCTCGAGGCTGTTTTTTGTGACTGAATTTGAAATCATGGTCCTCAGTACCACTCATTTCGACGCACGCCACGCCCACTGTGGGCGGGGCTCCGCTTAGGTAATGTATGTTTTTTACTTCTCGAGATATGGTACACCCATCCCAAACTTGACCTGGACCCAGTAGGTTGTTGTCCGCTTAATACGGAATTTCGTGACAGACAGACAGACAGACAGACAGACTTAGCGCATTATATATAGTAGGGATATATGATTATCTATATCGTGGTTTGCAATGACCTATCACGAGTGATAAGGGGGTATATCCGCGTATAGCCGAGGTCATATGTACTTTAAATGTAGTGAGAGTAGAATGATTTGAGTGTGAATCGGGAGTTATGTGTGCCAGTGGCAAAAGAAACAATGTGTGTCGTCAAACTGTCAGCTGCCTTTGAAAGCGCGTTACGGTAATAAATAGGGACCAAAATTCGACGGTGAGTTTTTCCATCCAGTGGGCCAACGTTATTAGCATGGCTGAGTGGAGAGGAAAAGAATGAAATGCCAGCAATCTGCCGAAAGAAGCTGTTCTTCAAAGTGAGTTCTCTAGCATTGCATACCAAGCTCGGATACTTGATTGTCAAATGTCATGTCAGGGCACGCGTCAATCAGAAGCCGCAACTATGCATCGCCCTTTGGGACGCAATAATGTTGTCTTTCAGCCCATCCTGTAAACAGAAATGCCACATAGATACGCACCTGAGCAATTTTCGGTAGCTTGCTTGTATGATGAGGAAGAGGGAAAGCAACACTGATGAAAATAAAATTGACATTCAAATGAGGACCATGTTGAGTATTTTTACAGCAACTACTCAAAACATATCGTTATTGATATGCCGTACTACAAATACCCCAACACATACACCGCTGCAGTGTTGGCTAAGCGAATCCAACAACGGGCTATCCTCAGGGATGATCTTCGTTGCTTACGTGGGAGGTGAGCCGAATATGGAAATTTTTTGAGATGGTTTTATATACTTTGCTGACTGAAGGTACCGTCAAATCTGTGAGTGAGTATGGTGAGTGCGCTTATCTACCGAAAGGCACGAGTCGGAGATGGATTGATCTTACGTTAGTTCGCGCCTTAAAATTGACAAGACTGAGGAATGTCAAAGTAGGGAGAGGGAAAACAAAAAAGCACGTGTAGAGAACCAATTATTCTCTTATGGGTGAGGTCGGCGGGGTAGACAGACAGGATCACAGCGGTGCGAGGAGAGGGAACGTGAGATAGTACGTCGTACGCTAGGGGGCGCAGGGACCACGTATGCAGTCGTCGGTAAGGATGGCAGCACGGCAGCACGCACAAAGTCAAGATCCTAGCGCTATTTCCTTGCACTTTTGAGTACGCAAAATTTCGGTGCCTCCTGACCTTGGGGACCCCGGTTTATCACTCTAGAAGGGGGTTGGCAGCCCGTCAACTGCCAGGACCTTCTTTCACAGCGTACGCTTTACGGCCTAAAATTACCTTCCAAAATCTAATTGCATCCTAGGCCTGTTGTGGAATGGTTTTCCGCCTACCCTCCTCAAGCAACCCACCCACCTCTCCCCTCCCTCCACTCCCCTCAAGCCAGCCGGTCAAGCCGTCCGTTGAACAAAGTCCAACGCATGGCGTCTCTAGCGTATGAGAGTAATGCCGAGAGTGAACGTACGCACGGAGACAGCGAATGCCGGCGCGGAGAGCGGTCAACGTCGGTCCAACGTCGGTCCAATGTCGGTCCAACGTAACGGTTGACCCTGCCTCAAGCTGCCACCGCAGCACCATGTGGAATAACCGGAAGTGACCTCAGTAGGTGTTTGTATAGTCCTTGGGGTGTTATCACAATTATGCCATTGCAAAACATTGATAGCTCAAGTCCTGCGAGCTACACGATTCTGTAGCGGTTGACTCCATCCCTTATCACTCACTTCATTTTGCGGACGGGCATTATACATAGATACAGACATTTATTATTAGGTGTTTCAGAAAGTTCTGTCGTTTTCTGACATTCCACTTTTGGATGCTTTATTTCCCTTGAAATCTAGGAAAGCTGCAATTGATGTTGATGTCATTTTGAAGAACTTTTCCAGCTCTATCCAATGCTCAGCACAACTTTATCCTAAAATATTTTCTTATAGCTTTTTCAAAGCTTTGAATTCAGTATACTCGAGAGCAAGCTGGCATGACTTTCTTTTTCTAGCTTTAAATAGACCTGAAAGTGGCGGGAACAGTTCAAGATATCAACGATGCTTTGGGCCTAGATTTGCAATAAATGTGCTCAGAAGCAGTAGTTAAAAAATTTATTGTAAGGAAGGCGAGAGCCTTGAATATGATGAGAGTAGTGGTCGGACATCGGACGGTGTCTCCGATTAGCCAAAAGTTCTGATTGAAGCACTTGTGCGTAAGACCATAGAGGAGGTTCTGCCCAACGTGGGCGTATATGGTTTGTACAGCCAAGCTATACGGAAGAAGCTGGAAAGTCTAAAAAATTCGATAGTGGCGTGCCGCGACAAATCACCAATTTGAAGCATCGTCCATCAAATTGTCGCTGGTTTTATGTGGTGAAAGCGACTCGTTTCTCTACAGATTTGCGACGTACAATAAAGAGCGGATTCTTCTCTATAGTCTACGAAAGTTTGCTGAATAGATCGACGGCGATGAAGCTCTACAAACTTTGCAGAATTTAAACTGTGCTGGAGGAGGGTTGTGGCAGCTTTCATGGGGCCAGCGGCTGGCCATGTTCTTCAGTATCAGATGGAACTGTTACAGTGGAGAATCAATCTTTATACTAATTCAAAAATCATCAAAAACTCTAGGACATGGGTCCAGCATTCCTCATTATATCGAACAACTTTCGTATTCCCCCCCGGGTCGAGACTTTATCGTGAGCGGGGCCGTGGCGCGTGGGAATGGCTTGTGAGCAGATTGAGACCAAGATGACTAATATTATTGACACATCTAAAATCCATAGCGCATAGCGTCTCGGGTAGAGGACTCATCATGCGCTTAATAAGCGCGGCCATAGAGATATCGGTTACCAAGTGTGATGCTTCGATTATATGTACGAGATTCACTAGCTCAGAGGATAGGTTGGCGAGCATCTTAATTACGTAGTAGCTGGCTCGCTGACTCGTTCTTGTCTACTAGTCAACTGTCTGGAGCTCGATCTCTCTGAGCTTCTATGTGAGAAGAGAATTTATGAATGCAAAAATTCTCACCACAATTGGATGCCATACACAGACGAATCTTGACGTCAGTGCACTATGTTAGAGCCCTTCCAGGTGACGTGGTTCCAGCCTAGGCGCTATACGATAAAAGGACCGCTTGCGCTTGAACGGGTAATATTCTCGAGAACAAGAGTTCGCGCTTGTCAAATGTGGTCTTTGAGCTTGTGTTGGTCTTTTGAATCAAATGAAAGGTTTACCAGGGAGGCCGAGATACTGTGCATTTAAAATCTGGCGGGGCGTTTGGCTTGTGGAAAACTGATCTAGGATCTTTTCATCGATTACAGAGCTGATATCCATATACAAAGCGTCGATCTGGTTAGAGAGTGTCTTATAAAAATATGTCATATAGCGAGAGGTAATTAATAATATAATCTTACGGCAATTATCTCGGTTATTAGCTGGTCTCACACTTGCAGTTTAGATTTCATTATTGTGGCGCAGTTTCTGCTGCTAACTTATGATAATGAATAGGCGTCTAGATCTTGAAGGTCGTGTTGCCTCCTGGTTACTTGCTTTTAGTCATCAGAGGCGTGCCGGGGCTGGAGAAATTGTTTTATCTAGTGCGTCTCTCTACGCTTTAGCCTGTTACGATTATACTGCTGTCTCATTGAATATTATTATACTTGTAAATTTAGGCTTTACTGAAGTATTATTTAGCTGCCTCGATGGTCTGAGATAGAGTACGTAAGGGTGAGTTAGATCTCCAGCGAGACTAATATAGAGCTTTCGGAGCCTTTGGTAGCTGTGAGGCAGAGCTAGAGCTTCAGAGTGCAAGGATTCCTGAATCGTGTATTTTATCGGCTGTAGTTTATTTACTCGATAATGAAGTTGGAAGATGGGCTTTAGTGAAAGGAAGAGAGGGGTGATTAGACCAGATTTACGAGGCGGTGTGTTGCTCTGATTTGGAATCTGTTTTTTCTACATATGGAACTGGAAGAGGGCAAGCAGAAGAAAAAGAGTCATGGAGGCGAGGCGAGGGAGGCTGCGACACGAAGCTGTGACAGGATCAGCGAGGGGACATGCTATGTACGAGGTCATGCATGGAAGCCGTAGAACTGTTCGAGCGAATCCAGCTCTACGCTACAATGGTGTTCCGAGCGTTGCCTATTAGGATGGAACTCCCTTAGTTGACTGCAGAATGGACTTTCAAGGATTACCAATCAGTTTGACAGCAATATCTAGTGCCTTTTCCATGACTGCTACGTCGTCTAAAGTAGGTATACTTTTAGAGGAAAGTCTGCCAGTCTGCCGAGGGTGCGCTTACAATTATGAAACGCACTGTATATATCTATTATGCTTTGCTCATGCTCTCATTTCAGCAATATATGAACCAAACCCGATACCATAGGCAGCGAATTTCCTCCATCGTATGCAAAAAGTGTATTATACATGACGTCGCTAAGGTAAGCAAGTGCTTCTTTTCAAAAATAAGTGATTCGAAGAAATAATGAAAGAAAAGGTTGGAGAGGGGGAGACCTTTTTAGAGACTACGTGATTTCTGCTCCCTTACGTATTCACAGTTCTCTCTCTCGGAGCAGGTCGTCCCAACGATTTACGCGTCTCGCGAATGAACTTCTAGTTTCTGCAAACGAGTAGTCAGTGCCTTTCATAGAAATGCTTTCAGGTGTCTTTATCCGTTGTCATACATCAGGAGAGTGGTCTAGCGAACTGTCCCCTGCATAATAAATCGAATCTAATGCGGTCTGCACAAGGCAAGTCTTGCCCTCGATACGCCACGCACGCGCCTGTGGCTGGCATTTGGAAGTCTATTTCATCTTGCTATGACTTGCTCAGTTTTTGGCACTGCTACCACGCTCTGATGCGACGAAGCGAGCTCTCCCTAAAAGCTTTGCTGAAGACAGAAAGATTTTTTACGATGTATAGTAATTCACGCGGAGAAACACTTCAGGACGGGCGAGCCTGGAAAGAATAATTATTTTGAGTTTATGACAACTTCATGTTCTTTGTGAGCGTTCCTCCCCAGTACTTCATCCATCGATCGTATGGAGTAGGGGCATCGTGTGCACCCAACAACATTGTGCCGTAATACTAAATCAACCTATGATCCTGAACTTATAGTCTTGCAGCCGCAACAGGCTCGGCGTCTTTATACTTTCATTACAGGATCTATTTCACGACGGTGTTTTCTACACTTACGATCCAAAAACGCTACTAGCAAGGCTTGGAGATGGAAGCCACATGACTCCGGTTGGATTAGAAATGATGCGGTCATCTTATAAGAAAATTTTAGATAAACTTTTATCGGTTCTTCCGAATTAGTAATACTATACTATGAAATAACTCAGAGGACTAAGTTTTCCAGAATAATTCTTCGTTTATTCAGAATGTATGTTGTTGTTGAAATTCAAAATTCTGCATATGTTTACTTGTAATGTGATTGCATTGAATATTAAGGAATTAAAATGAAGCGCTTTAAACTAAGCAGAAGTGCCTATTGTTTTCAGTTTTGTTGTTTCGCCTTCTCAGCAAAGTCCGGGAGCGAATTGGAAGGGAAAGCACGTAGAGATGGACAGTGATGAAGAAACTGGGAGGACGCCTTGTCCAAAAAAACTTCCCTCTCCAGTAGTAGCACAATGAAGTAGCCTCGATTTGCGGGCAGGGTCAACCGTGCGTTG
The DNA here is from genome assembly GCA_036418205.1 of Ostertagia ostertagi. NCBI lineage: Eukaryota > Metazoa > Nematoda > Chromadorea > Rhabditida > Trichostrongylidae > Ostertagia > Ostertagia ostertagi. The sequence continues at coordinate 5,883 of MU887186.1, forward strand.
CGCAGATTTTAAAGTTTTTACGACCCCCTTTCTTTCGCTGGGTATCGGTACGACCCCCTAGCTATTGTTTCTTTTTTGCCCATCATCTGAGTATGGGCCGTTATGGAGAGGCGGTGGACGCTGTTGAGTCTGCGCGTTTTGCCTCGCTCAGCGGACGGGAATCGAGACAACATGAAATTTCAAACATTAAATAAAAGTAACTTCCAGATATTTTTCCCATGTTCACGTTATGACTAACACGGTAGTAATCGCAGAGAACATTCCACAATACCGCTTACAGAATGTGAAAAAATGGTGCCGATTGAAGGATGTCTTTCACGAACCGTCACACCCCTATAACTCCGTTGAAAACGAATGAAACCGAAAGATTCAAAGAGAGTTGGACCACTCTCTCCAGGACATTCGGCATATTTCCACAGGTTTAACCCTAAGTACGCACCCACCTCCACCTCGTTAAACGCTTGAAATATCATTCCGGACCTCAAGGTAGACACCCAGAACCTCACCCTAATGTGCACAAGTTCATTGTTCATTCGCATCTCTTCTCTGGTGCATTTTTATTTACTTTTCACAGACACCCTCAGAACGAGCGAATTTAATTTCACAGACAGTTCTGAATTTCGAAACGCCAGGTTCTCATAATTTGGACGAAAGAAACCGAACTAGTAACTACTCAAACTTCTATGAACCCCACGCAATGCTTGCCATGAATCAACTTTCTTTTCATTCACTGAATTGCACTGACGCACGTGTCGATCACAATTAAATCACGTTTGCCAAACATTCATATGTTCGTTAGCCAGGCACAATTGCTCACTGACAATCCTGCTACCTGATCATAATACAGCCCAATCTTCCACCTTTTCGAAAAAATATAAGTGAACACGAGGACGAAAAATAATGGGGCCCGGGGGCAATTCATGCCGCGCCACTCGCCGCACTCAGCACGATGAACGCTACACGATAATGTACAATTGGTTTCTTGATAACTGCTTAGTTTTTTCTAGTTTACGCTCTCTTATTCTTTTGGCGATCGCTAGCCAATGCGAGTGATTGCTCGGACCTCGGTAACTCTAGCGTCACTTGAGTAATGCTCGGTGCTCACTTGCTTCAAGGTCCATCCCTAGGTTGAAGACCACCAACGTTTTAAAGACATCTCTCTCCATTTCAACGTTAAAATTAAGAAACTTGAGGGCCAAGCCTCCTGACGCTCGCACCACCACCCTTACTGAGAACAATGTTAAATTTGAACTGAACAATTCTCGAGACAACACAATAAGAACAAAGTAGAGTAATCAGTGATTCACCCAACTTCACGCTACTAAAACAGAATTCTAGGCAGGTCACAGATTTCGCAGACACAAAATGTCACACAAGCATTTTGCGCTATAAGAATCGCCCTACTGAAGATTCAGCCCGTAATTTAAGAACTTCTCTAACTTCATAGGATGGAGCACGAGCAGGGCAAATAAATGAGGTGCCAGATGAGCTCGCAGTCGCGTCTCAGCCCGTCGCAATTTCGATAACCTGAAGCACCATTCCGGTAACATTGCATTATTCTGTCGCATAGGAGCGGTCGCTGTCAACGCGTACTTGCGGGCATGCGGAGGAGGATACTCAGTCATACAAAATGCTTTCCAACATAGATCTGTAGTAAAGGGTGTGGTCGTGCACCGTCCCAGGAAGGCTTCGAGCCCTACGAGCTTCCGAATATTCGGCTAGAGGGAGTAGCTTCTCACTCAAGTACCTCAAATTACGGGAAACTGGAAGAATTCTAAAAATGCTTGGCGGTCTTCAAACTAGAGATGTACCTGAAAGCGAAGTGATAACACCACGAAGCATTAACCCTCAAAGTGCACGCTAATTACGAGGTCAAACGAGCGATCACTCGCATTGGCTAGCGATCGCAAAAGAATAAGAGAGCGTAAACTAGAAAAAACTAAGCAGTTATCAAGAAACCAATTGTATATTATCGTGTAGCATTCATCGTGCTGAGTACGACGGCATGAATTACAACATTATTTCTACGCTCTCTGTTCACTTATATTTTTTCAAAGGTGGAAATATTGCCGCTTGTCTTATTCAAGTAGACGCTTGTCCATGAGCAATTATGCCATTATACGGAACAATATGACATGTTCTTGGAAACGCCATTCGATTCGTTGATCACACACTTCGCTAAAGCGCAATTTCGAAAAGAAAAGAAAAGTGATTGTGCTTGCAGAATGTGACGAATACCGATATTCAGGAGCAAATTATAGAAGAAACACTCATCAGAATTTGACTAGCAACAAAATTCTTGCGTGGGTCCATACGAAGTTTGAGATACTAGCCTTTCCGTTCTCGTTTCTCCAAATTATGAAGAAACATGCGTTCAAAATTCAGAAATGTCGTGAAATTAAAAATTTCGCTTGTTTCGAGAGTCACTGTGAAAAGTGGATAAAAATGCACCAGAAAAGAGATGCGAATGAACAATGAACTTGTGCACATTAGCGTGAGGTTCTGGTGTCCTACCTTGAGGTCAGAAGTGATTTTCAAGCCAGCTTACAAGGTGAAGCTGGTGACCTACTTAACGAATCTCAACCTGTGACACATAATCGAACTCGTCCTGGAGAGACGTGTCTCTTTGAATCTTTCGGTTTCATTCGTTTTCAACGGAGTTATAGGGGTGTGACGGTTCGTGAAAGACTGATCTTTCAATCGGCATCATTTTTTTCACATTCTGTGAGCGGTATTGTACTTTCGGGAATCAACCAAGTTTTTTTTCGAATTCTCGAATATGTTTTTTTATAGACTGAATAAGTAAACTGGTGGCGGTGTCCGTTCCTCCAAGTGGTGCCACTGGAACTGCTCACTTTGTGAGCTGAGCTGACCACGGACATTCGAATGCAGGCGACAGGCCCCGTGACAGGCCGGCCTACGAACACCCATGTCACATCACAAATATTAATGTCCCGGGAGCCGACGCGCACTCGCAAAGCCCGGCGAGTGTGAAAAGTATGCGAGGGTCTCCGGTGCAAGGACGGCATCGGGGGGCAACTAGGCTAGTCCAAAAGTCATGCAACGTATCGGAAGACCCGCGTTGCAACATTAAATGTTGGCACGTTGACGGGCCGCTCGTGCGAGTTGGCAGAAGCTCTAGAGCGCCGACGAATTGATTTCTGTGCCGTGCAGGAAACGAGGTGGTCCTGCTGCAAGTCGAGGGACATTGGCCGCGGCTTCAAAGCCGTTCTCTGTGGCGGTCCCAGAACCACCAATGGCGTCGGGATGATTGTCTCTGAACGCTTTCCGTGATTCGATAGTAAGCGTGGAGCGCTTCGACGACCGTTTAATGAAGATCATTGTCGTCATCGAACAACGAAAATACCACTTCTTCTCTGCGTACGCTCCGCAGACCGGATGCTCCGAAAGATAAGTTCTGGAACCTGCTTGATGAGAAGACAGCTGAGGTTCCGTCACAAGAAGCTATAATTGTCGCAGGTGACCTCAATGGGCACGTTGGCGCTACGAAAGACGGTTACAGCTGTCATGGTGGTTTTGGATATGGGTCACGTAACACTGATGGCGAGCGAATTCTCGAGTATGCAGACTCGCACAACCTCGCCATTGTGAACACGAAATTCCGAAAACGCGACTCACATCTCATCACCTTCTATAGCGGTAAACCAGAACACAAATTGATTTCGTACTTGTCAGGCGCCGCGACCAAGGGCTCGTAACAGACGCGAAAACAGTGCCTTATGAAACGGTCGCCACGCAACACCGACCACTAATTTGTACGCTAAAGATCGCCCCGCCGAAACCGAAACTAACCGAAAGGTGTGGGCCAGCGAGAATCAAGTGGTGGCGACTGAAGGAAAAAGAAGCGGCCGTCGTTTCCCGCATTCGATTACCAGCGGTAACGACTGTCGACGAAACCTGGAAAGGTGCTGCCGAAGAAATAACTCGGATAGCTCGATCCGAGCTCGGGATGACGAAGCCTGGACGGCGGAGAATTGACAAGCAAACGTGGCTGTGGACGGACCAGGTCAGAGAGAAAGTGCGCGAAAAGAAGAAGCGGTACCACGCATTTCTTAACGAAAAGACAGCTGATAACTGGCGGAGCTATCAGATAGCGAAGAAAGAGGCAAAGAAGGCCGTTGCTTCCGCGAAAGCAGCTCATTTTGCTGATATCAGTAAGAAACTCGAGTCGCGCGATGGTGAGCGGTACGTTTACCGACTTGCAAAGACCCGCCATCGCCAGACCGAGGATATAGAAAAGTTCTTCGGCATAAATGAATGGCCACCTCTTGACGGACCGCAAGAAAACACTGAAGCGATGGCGTGACTACTTCGAAAACATCTCAACAGTCGAATTTGCTCATCCCGCCATCCCCTGCGCTCCGCCAGTACACGGTCCCGTTCAGAAGATAACCATGGAGGAGACCATCACGGCCATGAAGAAGATGAAATCAGGCAAAGCAACTGGTCCTGACGACTTAGCGGCGGACTTGTGGAAATCAAAATGCTGGAATCCTGCAGAATGGTTGACGGAGTTCTTCAACCAGATCGTTGCAGAGAAGAAGGTGCCTGAGAGCTGGCAACAGAGCACGACGATTCCTATCTGGAAGAAGAAGGGCAGTCCTGGAGACTGCACTAGCTACCGTCCAATTCGCCTGCTCTCGCACAGCATGAAAATCTTTGAGCGAGTTGTAGATAGCCGTATCCGGGACATCGTCGAGCTGACCACCAACCAGTGTGGTTTTGTGGCTAGTTGCAGCACTCGATGCCATACACGCCGCTCGCCTTCTGCTAGAAAAGCATCGCGAAAAACAAAGACCGGTGCACCTTGCCTTCCTAGACTTGGAGAAGGCTTTCGACCGCGTTCCACGTTATATGGTATGCCTTACGACAGCATGGCGTGCCTGAAGAGCTCGTTGAGTGGGTGCGCATCCTTTACTCGAGTCCAAAGAGCCGAGTGCAAACGGCAGCAGGAACATCGATGGATTTTCCCATCTCTGTCGGGGTACATCAAGGCTCTGCGTTATCCCCACTCCTATTTGTTGTCGTCATGGATGCCATTACAGAGATCTCCAGAAGCCGGCTCCATGGACGCTTCTTTATGCTGATGACGTGATGCTCGCTAGCGAAGATAAAAGCACGCTCGAGCAACAGGTGCAAGCCTGGTCCGACCGTCTAGCTATGTTCGGGCTCAGGTTGAACGTCAAGAAAGACTGAGTACTTGACCACCGATTCGAGTGAGTTAGGCTCTATTAAGATCAATGGTACTGAAC
>MU887278.1:0-11666 GCA_036418205.1 Ostertagia ostertagi
TTCTCATGCCGTCCAGGTGCTCCTTGATTCTGGAGCATAAAGGCCGTCCTGTTTCTCCGATGTATTCCTCCCCGCAGCTCCTACATGAGATCAGGTAGATCACTCCTGATACCATGCAGTCACCCTCCCGTCCGTTGGGACAGATGACACAGTGGGGGGTGACACATGTGCGGTCATACCATCGATTCGTACTAGCTGCTGCCTAAGGTTTGGGGGAGGGATCTCGACCACCCGAACGATATCGGCAAGACCGCACTTTCGTAGAGCACTTCTAATTGCTGAGCTGATCCCATCACTAAGGAAGGGTACGCAAAAGGGTACCTTGTCCGATTCTCCGGTTGCCTGTCCCTGTGGTGTCCTACCGGGAGGTCCCGAGCAGCTTCGGTGTTTGGGGGGATAGCCGTTGGAGGCAGCTATTTCTTGAGCGAGTCTCAAGGACTCTGCTGACTCCTGGCTGCCCGATGAGACCGCCTTGGCTGTCCTGAACATGTTGTCGGCGATCGCCTGCTTTGTCTTCAAGGGATGAGCTGAGCGAAAATGGACTATGATATTCTTATTGCTCGGTTTTCGGTACCATTTGTCCGATAGAAGCCGCGATCAAGTCTGACTTGCACGTTAAGAAAGGGAGCCAGTTGTCCTTTGGCTTCTCACGCGTGAAGCGGATATTGGCTGCTTGACTGTTGAGTAAGTTGAAGCACGTGTCCATTTCCTCCGGGCTTGAGCAGACGATGAAACAGTCATCAATGTAGCGGCAGTACAGAACGGGCCGCCGGTCCAGTACGGGTTTCTCCACTTTGGACATGTACACCACAGCTAATACAGGCGCCAACCGCTGGCCCATGGCTAAGCCCCTAACTTGCCTATAGTACTGCCCGGACCACCTGAAGATGGAGCAGTCTAGACACTCCTTTACCAGCGTCATTACCTGGGAGACTGTAAGACCATACATGTTTATGGATGTACCGTGCTCGGTTAAAAGCTCGAAGGTGGCTTGCATGGCATCTCCATTTGATACGTTGGTGTACAAAGACGTTACGTCAAAGGATTCCATCACATGATTCCGCCTAAATCCTGTCTCTCGTAGCTGGTCAAGGAATCTGCTGGTGTTGGTAAGGTGGGCAGGGATGAACTGTAGGAGCTGCACCAGTACGAGGTTCAGTAGCCAAGATTTATGGATAGGTCGAACATGGAGACTACTGAGCTCATATATTTTTTTTGAATTTATATCCGGTGATCTCCTGCGAAATGCAATCAAAGTTGTAAATAATGACGAAGTGAACATCACTGATTAGTTTTATGTTTTTTTTTTTGCTTCAAATGTTTGTGTGAAGAAATGAAAAATGCAAGCGCTACGATATTATGCTCCAACACAATACTTACCATTTAGTCACTGAATCACTTGACAGTGGAACAGTTATAAACGCTCCAACCATTTTAACTTCATAATTTTTTCATAGTTAGATCAATTTACATTCAAACAGCTACCAGATAGCAGATAGTTTTATTGCATGCGTCCTCTGCATGACAATTCCGAGGCGAATTTTGGTACGTGCTTCTAGGTTTATTTCGTCTTGTCCCCTCGTGTCTTTATTTTCCCAAACTTCGTGTCAATAGCTATGGAGTATTTCGGGGAACGATATAAGTGGTTTGTCTGAGGAATTGTGAGAAAATACGAAAGCAATCGTGTTAGACAATTTATTTATAATGTTTTCATTTCTTAATTGTTCTTCTGCACCGCTTATAATGCAGAAGAATGCAGCAGTTCGCAGGTTTTCAATTAGTGGGCGATGTGTGCCTTCATTAGCGCAAGAAGATACAGAAGCGTGAAGATGCGACCTAATTATAGATTGTTCAAATGGGAAGATCGTAGGTGCTTAAGAAAAGGATTTTCGCGAAAGTGGTATAGAGTTATTTCGCCTCATCTGCTGAGAAACGTGTGTGAGGGAAGTTAGGCGATTGCTCCTACTCAGCGCCATCGTTTAAGCGCTCTCGCTTCAGATATCAGTCATGTCTCATGCCAATTATTCTAACTTATTTCAGGAGTACACGGTCTCTTAAAATGTCTGTTTTGTCTCGAGCTTGAAAGGCGTCCTTCAGTGGATGCAGTCAGGGCGATACGAATTGAATCACAGCCAATTTGTGATTCAGAAAATACTCGATCTCCCTACTCACATAACACTTATTCATGTGAGAAATGACGTTTTTGTATACGGTAGAAACTGGATTTTGGTTACTCATAACAAAAGGGTAACTTCCAAGTAAGCAATTTCATATATTGCAATATCTGTTCGCGATGATCAAGGATGAATCCGAGCAGAGCAAATATTCACTAAATAGTCTTCAGCCTCTCATGACTAGAGATCCGTTTGAGAAGATGGTACATGGGTGAAGTTGCCCCTCAACACACATCACTTCTTAGTGTCTGCATTACTTGGGGTCTGATCTCGAATTGAGTCCCGCTTCTCCCACGCATGTCTCTAATCGTTTCAAGCCCGATTACCTGAAACCGAACCGTTTTCGGGACTTTGACATGTGAATCCTTGAATTGTACAAATGCTAAAGTAAGGTAGGTAGTAAGGTGGTAAAGAATTCCACAAGCCATTAACATACGTATAACTCAATCAACTTTATCATGGATAATAAAAAAAGGATGAGGATAAAGCATTTGCCGTTGATCAATCCCTTTTTGGGATGCGGCACGCATTCCATTTGTACATTCGTAGTGGCGTTTGAATGCGATGTGGCCTATACAATGACTTGCGGGGGCCAGCCGATGTACAAGTCAGTGTTTTTATCCTCCCAGACAAGTCTGGTACCAATTAACCGACCCCGGAGGGATGGAAGGCTTGGTTGGCCCGGGCGACTCACGACCCAGGATTTGATCCCCGGACCGCTCGCGTGGTAAGCGTGCCACTTGCCACTACACCACTTCCGCCCTTTCATCATGGATACCAGAAGTAAACTGCCTTCAAGCTTCCGTATTAAGTGGATCTTCAACAACGTTTTTACCCTCATCTCCTTGCCTCTTGTCTTATGTTCAACAGCGTCATGTTAGACAGTATTCTTGTAGTGATATTTCACTCACATTAGTGTCTCGAGGTCATTTATACAGGTTCTCAACGCGTTCTGTCTTTTTTAAAGGCATGGGCACTATTCCACTATTACTGCCCCAAAATCTCAAAATTTTATTTTTCGTCGAAACTTTGCCTATAGGGGTAATTCGATGCCCTGATTACGAATATGACATTCATTTTTGATGCTGGCGCCATTTGGCGCCAGTTGGCGCCACCTTGTCACGACGGCTGTTTTCACCAAATTCGGTGTAAACTTGTATATAGGGGTTATTTGGTGTCCTGATTACGAATATGACATTCGTTTTTGGAATTGGCGCTGTTAACGCATATTTTCTGCTCTCCTGGGCTCTCTCACTCACACATTGTGCTAAGACTAAGCTTATTGGAGAAGGAGGACTCCGAGGTGGGTAAACCACGCAACATGTTGAAGTGTGTGATATCAGGGTGAGTGGCTCACTCACCTCTGAGCCCTCCTTTCCCCAAGGGCTTAGTCCTGATAGTGATCAACCCAGTGCGAGGGCGCAGACGAGCGGAAAATGGGCGCCAAATGGCGCAAGCCAAATATCGTTGGTTGCTCAAAAATAAATGTCATATTCGTAATCAGGACACCAAATAACCCCTATGCGCAAGTTTACACCAATTTCGTGAAAACAGCCGTCGTGCGCAAAATGGCGCCAAATGACACCAGCATCAAAAATGAATGTCATATTCGTAATCAGGGCATCGAATTACCCCAATAGACAAAGTTTCGACGAAAAATGAAACTTTGAGATTTTGGGGCAGTAATCGTGGGATAGTGCCCAATCCGGCAATGCAGTTTACAGTTTCTCACCGCTTTACGTCTTTTTTAAAAGCATGGTCATTGGCAAAGATCTGGTTCATCTCATAAGCTTCATGACCTAATTTGGCAAGCGTATGGGTACTCAGACATTGTGATCGTTGTAATTCTCTTCGTAATTGAACAATTTTCGTAATAAGTGTGGCGTGCTGTCTACCTCCGTATCCGTATTACTGCCCCACCGAGCGAAGTGATTAGGACATTAGCAGCTGCTCCATTGATGTGAGCACGTGAAAGTACATGTGAAAGGTTCTTTGGGTAAAGTACACCCTGGGTTTTTCAGGGAGAACGACCAGTGTTCTGCGTAACTCGCAGATTTGACTTGTTGGACCATTCATAGTTTTGATCTCTGCTTCCACATTTTTCAGGCTAGCCCATCCTTATGGATATGAAAGTATTAGATCTATTATGTATTTTATAATATACCAGTTTAGCTGCGCACGATACCGCGCGCGAAACACGGCTGAAGAGGATGAACTCTCGTGGCGGGGTTAACGTGCCTTTCGCACTTCCCAGTTAGGGGATCGGGACTTGAGTTGTTCGGGAGCGGTCGTTATTTGGGGTTGGTGAAAGGTTGAAAGTTTGGGAAGGGGCTCGAATTCGGGAGTTCCCCCCCCCTAGTGTCTGACAGGCGGACAAACACACCAAACTTCTGCTTCATAGAGAAGACACACGCATCCGATCAATTATTACTGAAATATATGAATTTGGAAAAGTACTGCTGAAAAATGAATGAATGACAATTCAAAGGCATGCTCCTTAGATGGCTCGGTTGGAAACATCATATCTTTTAAAAGGGCAGAATTTTGCACCACGGAGGTAGTGACAGTTCCGTGGCTCAAATGCCCTTAGCTAGAGAAATGCGTGCTTGACTTCCGATCGGCTTGTAAAGCTACACCCACAACTTTTGCGACTGCTCCGCTTTCTGCACCTAAACCGTCCTTTTGCTCTCTCGTCTCGGCGCCCAGCCTACATATCCCTTCGACAAACTCCTTCAACTAAAGAGGAGACCAATTTTTAAAATAATTCGGCGGCTTATTTACATTATTTTTCCTTCAGATGCTGCCCACCCATTTCTAGTACATTAGCCACACCTGTGCATATATGAAAAGTGCCTCTAGGTAGCGTCTCGGCCTACCGAAAACCTTTCATGCTCTTAAGTTGATTGAATTGGTATCAGATCGCTGCGTTGTCAATCCTGCCTGTGCAGTTGATGAGCTTTTACTATTTCACGTCCTCCGAGTCTTCTTCTTCTTCTCCTTAGCGTTAGTCCCGCGCAGTCGCAGGGTCCGCTGATTTCACGTCCTCCGAGTATGGATTAACTAATGACAACGACTTCAATCCTCCATCAGGGTTAGAAACCAACATTATTTTCAACAACATCTTCATGTGTTGTTCGACGTCCCGTGGATTGTTTTGTTTGAGAATTCAGTTCCGCATTCGAACACCAGGTGTATGTTCACTCAAGCATTACTCATTACTGTTAACTACCTATTTGCGGTGTGCAATTTAATCGGCGGAGGCGATTTTAGCCCACTCAAAGCCAAGTTCAAAGATTGTGACGTCAAAAAGCTTGCAGAATTTATCAAGTTGACTACTTCTTCAGCTGGTTTTTAATTATGTATAATTGGCCCCTCTCTGAGAGTTTTATTCGGTTTTTGGTCTTTGTTCTGGAACTACGATAAACCTAAGACGGCAACAAAACGTGGTGGACCGCGGTTTGTAGCTAGAATTGTATTTGCCGCAGCCAAGCTCGGAATCATCCTTCCAAGTATGATAATGTTACTCAAGAGCGTGTCATTCCTTTGGTTTCAGTTTTCTGTACTTTCCCGTGAAATTTCTGGGTGTATACACTTTTCAAAGCGAATTTTGGTCTAGCACCGAGCGCATCCTTTGCAGCGGAAGTTGTGAGCGCTAAAAGTTGGCTAAAAATGTAACATCAGTGTATGAGGTGAACTAATCCATTCCCAAGTATTTTCGACATTTTTTGAATTTCCGCCTTTAGGAGTATATAGGTGGCTGTATACGAACACTGCAATCATTATTTACCACAAGAGCCATCTTGGCATCATATTGCGCCACAACTACTTTTTTGGCAAAACAATTTGTCACTCAAATTTGACCGCTCACAAACTTGCTCATAATATACGAGCATTTTGGTCTTCACATTTGTGACTTGCATGCTTGACCCTATCGATCTACCCAGGTCTCTATATGAGGAGTTGAAAACCTTCCTCGGTAATCGTCCGTCCCGTTTTTTCTGAACGTGCCCGTTAATATTTTTTTTTAAGGGGCGAACTCTCTTCCCATTTGACTCTTTTTCTTATCTCCATATTTCTATTTCATACTTTCATTTCCATTTCTCTTTTGTTTCGTGTTGTTTCATTTCCTTCCGATTCTGTTCAAACTTCAAATTTCTTTTCTTCAATAGCTTTTCATTGCGAAAAGGTTGAAGGCTCCAGAAAACTTGACAAGTTTGTTAAAGCCACGAGTCAGGATTAGGTGACCATAGAAGGCCTTTCCATCACTAATATTTCCAGGAATGCGCTCAGAGGGGTGATGCCACACTCCTGACTCGAGATTGCGCGCCGTCAAGGCCTCTGGCCTACTACTTACAGCGATGGGTTCGTTTCATCAGCTGGTCCCGCCCACCGCGGGATGTGGTGCGTGGCTGGCCTAACGTGTGAGATCAGCTAGGTTGATTGCCGTATCAACCGATGGAACGGCTGGCATATCCGGAAAACTCGTTTGGACGTGGCTCTCCCCCGAGCAAGCCTCCTTCACTGCTAGAAGGGAAGGGGTTTCGATTTCGGTCTTGTCGACGGTTTCTTTGCGTTTTTTCTTCACTGTCGTTCCACCTCCCATCTCTACACTCAATTTCAGGCGCCATAATGCCCAAACACGAGCCTGACTTTTGCCTTTAAGAAACAATATCGCAAGAGATTGGTTAATTAAGAATCAAAACAGAACAGCGATATTTACAAAATATAGAAATAAGATTGCGAACCTAAATCGAGTACTATTTCAAAGAGAAGGGAACGAAGATCGGGGCTGTGTTTGGCTCAGGCTGTGCTACTGTGGCACTGAGGTAGTTATTCAGCCGTATTCGCAGAGACAATTAGACCTAATGAAGTAGCCTTGCAGTTGAGTTCTGATTAGCACCACAGCAGCCTAATAGAATTGAGGGCGGACATTTTGCATACAAACACCCTAAGTCGCCATCTGAATGGGAGGGCTGAAGCAGAATGAGGTCTTGTTTGAAACCGCATCCACCAACCGACCATTATCGAAATAGCATGCGATCTTTTTGGAAGTCTTTCTGTGACCACAAATACGGGACTTTGCCCTGTCGCTCATTAAGAAACTTGAGTCGAGTCTATTACGACAAAAGCATGCGGCACACCTGATGACTGCTTCTCAGCCTGTACCCCGAGCTCAATGAATAATACTCACGGTTTGTTGTGTTTGCAGGATGTGATGTTTAGGGAAGCGTTTATTATATGCGGGCAAGCAGTACGAAGTCATAGTGGAACGGGTCCCGAGGTGGGGCTGAACGGTACGAAAGAACCGCCAAAAACAGCTAAGAATTAACGCTCTCCAATCGAACACACGAGTCATACTCCTAATTGTTACGTTCTGAAAACATCTGAGTGACGTTACCAAATACACCCCATAGCCCTGATATTGCTCCATCACCTTGCCGCTCCACAGCTCCCTGAAACCACCAGGACCACGAGAGAAAAAAATCAGAAAACAGATCGCTCAAAGGAGGAACGATCTTTTCAACTTCTCCCAAATCCAGCTTCACTCTGCGCGAAGGAAGCTTCTAAACGTTTCCACAAATACGCCCATACCAACCGACAACGATGCATTATATTGTTGATCAGTTACTCCTTAGGGGAGATAAAACTTGAATGATATCAAAAGAGTCAAAATTCGGTAAGGATTACAAGGCAACCCACTTTTACCTTCCCCTCGTTTTTTCCTTTGATTCTTTTCAATCTCTCCATTTTCTTATACATATATTTCTCGTTTTCGTTACAGCGATTCCTGAACTACCTTGGGGGCTCTTTCCCTTTAATGAGCTTTTTCTCTAGCTCTCGTGTTCTCTTTTCGTGGTCGCGCTCTGCCCCGTAGTGAATCTAAGAACATGGTCAGTGTCGAAATTCTAAGCAATCATTTGCAAGTCGTATGAAGAAAATCTTTGCACTCATAATGCTTGTCTACAACTGATAAGTTGGTTCTACACATATTCTCATCCTCGCTTGCTAGCACTTTGGATTTGGACTTGAAGGCGAATTCTACGATTAAAAGGCAGCCCATTAGAAATTGAGTTAAAGATGCTCAGTGATGCAGGAAAAACAAAAAAAGACCCCAAGAAAAAAACCTAAGAAAAAAATGTCTTTGAAAACCGAGAATGGGGCTCCTAATTCGACACTTTATGATCTCGCGCATTGTTTTGCGACTCCATCCGATGCAGCTCTCTTCTGCGCTAAAGCTCTCACTAACAAGCCTCCGCAACTCTCTGTTAAAGGCTAGACGCTCAGAACAGCGAAGTGAGGGGGGGGACGTGTCGCACCAAACAGCGCCGCCGGGAAGGCTGTTTCCAGATCGTTGGGGCAAGTGATTCTTTGGAATGCGTACTACGCGGTCGGTCGCTTGTCTTTTTAGTTAAAGGTATTTTCCCCTCTCCGACCTTCGCCTTATCAGTGGAATCCTATTTTAGAAGAATTCCTTCGATAAGGTGCTTCCAAACGATCTTAACGCAATGGCCTTCGTCGCCGCGCTATTGACGCGATAACGGCGCGTATGACCTCCTCCCTCTCGTTGTACGAGCGTCTAGCCGTTTAGCAGAGGGAACGAGAGAGCGTTAAGCGTTAACGTTGGAGAGGGCAGAACGATGAGAGTCGCATCAGTGTGGAGATCAGTAGTCAGGGAGGGGATCCCAATTCTATGGTTACAGCCGTTTGTTTTGGCTTTTTTCGTTCACCGCTGACCATCTGTAACTCAACTTCCAATGAGCTGCTTTTTCATCTCAGTATTGCGTTGCTCAATACTGTAAATGTAAAGGCGAAACTGCCTCAAAAGCATGCTAGTCCACAAATCCATTGAAAGAACTTCTATCAGTGGGTCCATCTGGGAATCGTCTTTTCAATATAGTATTTCATGTGAGGTTCTGTTTGATCACCAACTGCACCCGTTCATCGGATTGTGCAATCTCTTATTTCTACAATTACAGATGGATCTTCTGGAGAAAATAAGTCACGAAGACAAGGAATTGTTGAAAGGAAGCTGGTCAGTACTCGAAAAGAATATCAATGACACAGCATACTGTATATTTGATATGATTTTTAATCAGAGCCCTGATACGAAACAGGTTCGTGGAGCTGACAACATAAATCAATTCTAACAAAGGAACTGATGTTCTTGAGCTAATATATTAACCCTTTCAGCCCTGAAATTTTTTTCTGTTCAAAAACGAATTTTCTTGCTATTGTTTATTACTTGTGAGCACATAAATAACAGAACAAAGCTTGGAATCTTTTCGACTACAAACTGAAGAATTCAGGAAGCTTTGAAAATTTGGCAGAGCTTCTCGGTTCTCAGCTCATCTCGAAAAGTTTTTAAAATTTCGTAGTTATGTCCAAAAAGTTTATGATCTTGCACAACATTGTATCTCAAATTTCGATATCAAAACGAATATATGTCAAGTATTTCAAATAGCTGATTGACATCCATAGCCTGCTGAGGCCAGCAATTGCTGTACAATAACAATGAATACGCTGGAGGGAGAAGCGGAGAGGAAAGCAAGAGAGGGCAAGGGGAACGCTGAAATTAAGGCCCTAACCTTCATGTCGATGTCATGGCGAGAAAGGGCGGTCAAAGAAGAACAAAATACGCGAGAAGAGCACGTCGTTTGAGAGAGCACGCTGATCTCTCACATCAATGCACGCTGATCTCACCACATCTCGCGGCGGGTGGGAAGTGTTGGAACGGGGTCGATGGTTGCGGCCCGTAAGGATTAGCGCCCTAATCGCGCGCAATTTTTGCGACAAAGATGGAGAGATCCAGTTACGTACGGACCTTACAATATCCCTCGTGGTATCCCTCCTACTACTCGGGCTAGTCCTGAGGTTTGCCTTTAACGTTGCTCAACTAGTTTAAATAACGAATCCAGTGCGGGAGATAGCACATATGAAATTAATTTCAGTTTGTCAAATAGTTCCCAATTAGTTCCAAAATCATATTGGAGGCCAAAAAGTTCACTGGTCAGAAGAAGAGTGTTGGCAATTCCCAACAATAGACCCAGTTCTTCGGGAGCGGGGTGAACTCACGTTTAATGACAATACTATTTAACATGAGCAGCCCTTGTGTATTCATATGTGGAGATTGGAGTAGAGAAAAAGGGTCAATGTTTCAACTGTTAGTATTTTCCAGATGTTAGTATTTACAAACTACTACTAACTATGAGATTATTTAACTCAGCTTTGACATTCACTTTAAGTACCAGGAGTCTAGATTTTTCATTTCAGCTCTTCCCGTTTATGAAGAACTTAGGAACCTGGTGATACGAAACGATCACGGGTCGGACATCGTGAAATGATTCATGGATTACGGTTCATGCAGGTGAAATTCAACTACTTTGCTTTGTGGTGTCAGTCGAATTGGAGTTCTTCTGACAAATAGAGCAAGAGAAGATGCTCCAAAAGCGACGATATTCGTGATCAGCGTGGGTCAGTCGGCCCCAGCACTTACTTAAAGGAGGAATTCACGATAAGAACGAAAGGTCAAAGAAGGGGAAAAATGCATAGTTGGGAGACAGGCGGACCTCCTGAGGGTGCTGACCGACGCGCAATTGGCAGCGAAAGATTTGACCTCGGCGATCTAGCATGGCTCACTCTTGGCGCGGTTGGCGGGGTACGCCCACCGACTATCTAATCACTCGCCGCAGGTCTATACGTGGCGAGTGATTAGATAGCAGAGAGAGCGTAGTGTTGAAGAGGGCACAGCGATGAGAGTCGCATCAATGCGCAAATCAACGGGCAAGGAAGGGGTCCCATTTCTCGGGTTTGGGCCGTTTCAAATGGTTTCTTCTTCATCCCTGCTCCACTCGCCACCTCTTCCCTTATTTCCGATGAGCTGACTTTTCATCGGAAATTCTGCCTTCAACCGAGGACTGACATGGACTATCCATGGTCAAAGTGAAGAACAGTAAGGAATGGGTGCTCCAAATCTCAAACGGTTAACAAAAAGGGATGCAGAAAGACAGACGATGGATCATTTACTTCACTTCACTTCACATAAATTTTGAGAGAATGCGAGTAAACTTTCAAAAAATGGGATGAGATGTCAATGAATGATCGGAAGAGAATCGATGGATGAACTGATCCAGGGACTTCTATCGCAAACTGCTATAGCAAATATTATACGTATCTATCAATTTCCAGGTCTACTTCTTGTTAAAGGCAAGATATAGGATCAAAGAGGTGTGGCTCTTGCACACGAAAATGAAAGCATTGATGCGGATGGACCGGAAATGCATAGAAAAGGGGGTTATCCCATCAAAAACGCTCTGGTTTACGGCTTCCTTACTTTTGTGCCAAGCCAATACGACGTTGAACACGGATGAGAGAGGACAGGCATTGGAGGACAATAACAATTGCAGACACCTGCAGGCTGCTTCTCATTGAAGACGGGAGCGGACGAAGCGGTCCTTACAGGGCTTCTTGTTGCGCTTCTTAACACCGGCAGAA
>MU887283.1:0-10369 GCA_036418205.1 Ostertagia ostertagi
GCTTTTGCTGTAGTGAACCTCAAAATTATTTTTGACGCGGTTGCTCCACTAAAAACATATATCTTGCTATATGTAGGTCTGTACTTACTTCTACTCTTTTTTATGACCAAGGTTGTCAGAATATAAAGAAAACTAGGAATGAACACAATTGGGAAATTCGTAGGGCTTAGAAAACCTTCGCTAAAAAGGAGCATATTCAACCATTCGATGAACCTCGCCGTGTCTAGTCATATTATGGTGTGGTCTATAGAATAGATGCAAAAAATTAGAAAAGAAGTAGCGCATGCGCGAAAAAAATTAATAATTTGTGTGTGCAGCGCATGCGCTGCACACGGTCCCACACGGTGCTCAAGGTGTGATGCGCATGCGCTGCACAATGTCGTCAACGTGTTAATACTAAGAATTTTCTGGCATGTAGACTGTTAACTGGTCAAGTTTTGCTCTCAATATGTGAAGATCTTATGAGACCTTTTTGAAGACGGATTGGCAGTACACGCAGTAATTCGTCAAGTCTCAGCTCCAAAACGAAGGCCATTCTTAGTCACCTCGAAAGAATTAATACTCCGGCTCGTGTGAGTTTCATTTCCAAAGAATTTTCAGACCTCTGGAGTACCGTATTCAGTCCATTTTAAACTCCAGCCTCGTAATTTTCGCCATTATATACTTTATTTTAGGAAGCTCGCAAGCTACCTGTGATGCGTGGATCTACTGTACCTTCGGAACGTTGGGCACCGATGCATTCATGTGCAGCTCCTCCACTCGTCAAGTCTAGTGCAACAGTTCCATCTCGCATTCAACTTTTATCTTCATCAATGGCGTCTCAGCGGAAACCGTATTGGTGTGTTGAATGTCCAGTATTGAAACCTTGACGTGCATCTAAATTTGCGGTGAAATATATGGGGCAATTGGAGAACAAAAATCTAACGACCAATATGACTACTAGCGAAAAACGTGAAAGTGGAGGATGGATGAACCTTCACCTGTGTTGAAGGCGATGCCATCACGATTTGCAGAGCGAGTAGTACTTATGAGTGAAGGCATTTTGAAAGCACATGAGCATGTCGCATCACCTGTACGTGATCATGAAGCTCCAGTATCACTGCGCTGTTTTATGAGAATCTGCAAGAGGCTATCAAACGTGGATTTCACCATCATTAAAGTGTGGTAGATAGGCTGTGGCGTCAGGGAGTAACCCAGGTTTCGTTTGTGGAACGATTCGATTCCAAAAATTTCGATTTTCGAATTTTTAGAGGTCGAAGTTGAACTGCTGCGATAAACATAATCAAGGTGTTGATGTTGAATGTGGCCCAAACATAATCTAACGTCGTGTGATGTTTGAATGTGTCCAATAAATTGAAATTCTCGCCATTTTATCTATCAGAAGCGTTTCTTTCGAAAGAAGTTTCATCTATGCATTGTTGTGGATCTAAATTGGCCACAATTTGAACAACAGTATCAATTTTTTCTTTTTTTTTTTCAGGCGTGATATAACCAGAAAGCTTCAAGAGAAGGAGCAAAGCACTGTCTCGAAGGAGAGTCATGATAAACCCAGCAGTTAGTTCGGTATGTATAAATACTCTATATTTTTCATTCGCCCTCGTTGATTGAATTATTACTTCATTATTAAGCTTCATCCTCATGTTGTATATGCCCCGACAAAATGGGTCCAATGCAAGTAGCTCATTTTCGAAATCAGTAAGGAAGGATATCGGAGCGGATGTATCGGCAAAGACAATGAAACCTCATGTGCCTTCCTTGAAAGGTACTGCAGTTTTATCTCCATAACATTTTCCATATGATTAGTATAAGTGAATGGTTATTTTATAGCTTTGTCACTTGGCTATTTGTTCTATCCAAAGCTCTTGACTTGCGTTTTCTATCGCTGGCGTTTTCATTTCTATGAACCTTTTCTAACCAGTAGCTAGTGTGGGTGAGAGATCAGTACAAATTTCTTGTAAATTCATCTCGCTTTCTGAGGTCCATTCGATCTCTTACGCCCTTGAAACCCCTAGGAACCTAGAAACCCTGGTCATAAACATAAGTATAATATATATCTTAAGGATATTTTTTTGTTTTTTATATGTTTTCCTTATTGCAAACTAACAGGAAAGTTTATATCCTCATGCGGCATCTTCACGGGCGCTAAAGAACAGGGCTGATAGTATACGACAGCTTTCTTAGGTATCAAATTCCGCGGTTGCCATAACGATTGCACTGAAAAAGATGAGCGCGGATAGTGGTTCAGTCACTCGAACGACTTTAACGATTTGTCTCCACTGTGGAACGATAAAAACTGATTTGAAACTTCGTTAGGGATTAATAGATGAACTATCGCAAGATTGCTGAGGAATGCGCAAAGGAAAACAAAATAGTTTTGCTTCATAACCCACGCATTTTTTTTATCTCACTTCCTTTGCAGAACAGCGAACAAATAGCAGTCAACTGTCGAAAGCAAGTGTTTGGTTTAGCGTTACCTCTCCTAAATTACCCCAATGTTGCCATCTCAAAATTTCTCACCTTGGCCGTTTTGAATTTTCGGTCGACGGACTACGTCAGCTGCTTTAACTCCTCTGCGTTCTCTCGCTGGCGTCCGCTTTCCTAGGGCCTAGTTCGTAGAGGCATTTCGCCCGTCATTCTAATCGTCTGGTGCTCTAGCCATTCGCGCCAGCGCCATGGACGAAAAATCAAGTTGAGTCCGCTAAACCTTTACATTATACGAAGTTATACGATTTGTTTCGCCAGATCAGTTTATTTCTTTAGGAAGCGATGGAAAGACCATCAGCGCGAACGTGTTCAACGCCACTCAGTTAATTGATGAGGAAATGGTAGACGCCTCCGAGGATAGGACGGTACGTTGATTTTTTCCTAATAAGCGTTTTCTATCAATTATGTGTTTTCTTCTGTTTCAGAATGACATCCCTTTGTTTGCACCTCCTATAAAGGCGGCGCCAACTGCGGGGTTTCTGGATGACATGGTTTTCTCCTTCGGCGCTCCCGTTGAACGCTTGCCTGGACAAAACGCTGCTGTTGGGACGTCGACCGAGTGTGACAGAAGTGGTTCGGAAGGATCTGATAGCAGTGATGATGATTCGGATAATGAGCAGAGCAGCTCTACATCTGATGCTGAAGAAACAAATGAACAAGAAAAGGAGACGAAGGTTTTTTTTTACCAAGTATCAAGTCAACATGTGCCTGTTCTCCTTAATCTTGGCACGATATGTTTTTTTCTTTCGTACTCTGTTTTGTTGGTGAATTTTAGGCTTCCCGTCCACCGACTGCTGCTGACAGCGAAACATCTGGTGCAATTTCCTCGAATGTTACTCCAACATCATCAAAAGATGTTTCGCCACAAACCAAGACTGATAACTTCGGGAGTTTGCCCTTCAGATTAGCTTCATCACAACAAGGTATCCATTTTTACTTTCTTTTCATTGGTAATGGTATGGGTGTGGTCAACGGCGGTTTCTGTTTGTTTCAGAATGTCAATATTTGTGCCGCCTGTGGACACAACAAAGATGCTTCGACCACTTCCAAAACGCTCGTGTCCAACATAGCGACATTCGGAAAACCTGCTGCTGGTGGTTTTCGATTCGGATTAGCTCCTGAGGGAGTCAAAGACAGTAGCGCACCAGCAGCACCACATTGGCAGTATCAAAGGAAACTGCTCTGGGAACTAATGGTACTTCGAAACCTGCCCCGAATGCGACTTCTGAACCCAAGCAGGACTCTTGCAAGCCTTCCACGGCTGGTGATTCCACTACCGCCGCAGCAACACCTAATGCAAGTGGATCGGATAAGAAACGCGTAGCATGGGAGTGTCCGGATTGTATGGTTCAAAACAAGGTTTGTTTCGTGGTATTTCGGATCTCCTTGTTGCATTGCTTTAATTCCGTTTGTTTCTCTATAATCAGAATGTCTAATTTGAGGTAATCTGATACAAGGTGTGTCTGGTAGTATGTTGATGCTTACAACCTGAAGGAGGTTCATCAAATGCAACTGCGAGGTCTTTGCGTGGCGCGATCGTGCCTTCAAAGACGGCACCCCTTCCTTACCACCGGCAGATTACCATTATATGTATAGACCTATTATATTATTGAGATTGTTTCGAGGTTATGCCAATCCCAGAGTGTCATTTGTTCTAGTTGGTTTTTTTTGCATCAACCTAAATTCTTCTTTTGGACGGGTTCGCCAAAAAATCTGGAAGATTGCATTGGCTGAATTAGGTCTGTATTCGTACATCTGGGAAAGCTCACATCCTATCCGTTAAGTATCAAGAGCTGAGACTTGTTGCCTTTGATTACATAACAGAACAAATATTTATTAATGTAATGGATGGCTTAAGCAAATCGCTGCTGTAGAATCTCGTAGAATATAGTATTTACACATCTTGCGCAAAGTCATAATAACAAAAACCTATTAGCTGATATAAGAACAGAGTACAACAGCTTGAGGGCACTAGAAGAGTAGTATCAAGTGCTGGTAAAACTATTGTTGATGTTGTAATGCCTGCTTCCGAATTTTCCTTGTTTTATGAGTCATTTTCTCTTTTCAGCATTTTTTTTTTATATTTAACCATTTTTAAACTTCAGTCTCGTTCGGCTTTGGTACATCAAACAGCGCTTCCGGTGCACCTGGAGGCATAAAATTCGGTCTCGGCACTAGTGAGGAAGCAGACAATTGCCAATTCGGAACCAGCAGCTACTGTGAATGTCACTAAAGCGGATCCCGCGCTACAACTGCTGGTACAACTATTTCTTCGACGCCTGCCATCACGAAGGCATCATCATCTCGTGAGAATTTTAATGTGAAATACCTGTAAATTTCTTGTCAAAATCAACTCATTTTAGCCGTGCGGTTTTGAAAGTTTCAACAGAATGGCATCAAACGAAACCGCAGCTGCCAACATTTTCGTTAGGGTAAGTTCAGAGATTTGTTATGTGGGTAGTTTGGTTGACTTGTTCTGCGTCGATGAAATTATGAAATATGAAATTCTGTGATATTGACCACTAGATCAACGAAAAGGTGTTGGCTTAAATGTTGTGCATGGGCTATGTTAACACGTTGGCGACATTGCGGCTTTTCGCGTTTCCGACGAATGCTTTGGGATGCTGGAGTGCTACTACGTGCAGCAATAATACACTGCGTTCAATAATGATACAGCCACCTAAAATTTGTTCGAAAACTTAAAGTTCATAGAGTTTCTGAAAAACTGTCCAGATAGAAAATGTGACAAATTTCATGGCGAGTTCAGATATCACACAAAAATCCATGTCGAAAACACTAAAAAATTTTGTGCAATTTTTTCAGAAGAGGTCGATTTTCCTATGTTCAAAAATGATACAGCCACCCCGTGTTTCTTCGTTGAAATTCATTTTTGCTTCATGAAACTGATTCGCAGTTATCAGGCTTTCACCTTAATGTTCCCACAAGATAAAAAAATTTTTTTTTTTTTTTTTTTTTTTTTTTTTTTTTTTTTTTTTTTTTTTTTTTTTTTTTTTTTTTTTTTTTTTTTTTTTTTTTTTTTTTTTTTTTTTAAAAAGGTTTAAAATGTAGCAAAAAAGGACCAGGAATCGTCAAGCAGTCATATTGCGCAAAAATTGAGTCAAAGCTCCAATACGGTTAACAATCTTTTCTGGAATCCTGTAGGTTATGGAACAACGAAGAGCTCTGGATGTTCATCATTGCTTTTTGGTCAATTTAAACTTCGCATTTTGGGGAAACATTTCAATTTCATCGAACAGTGCCCGGAATTCCAGTCTTCTTTCAGAATTAAACTTTCAATGGATATTGTTTGGGATGTGTTGAAGATTTTCCGAGGTCATTCTTCAATGGAGAATTAAAGAAACCTTGTTTGTGAAAAGAAATTCTCTCGAAAACTGAGACATTTTTTGCTCGAAAGTGTAGCCACGTCCACTGGAGCAAGATCAGTTCTTTTGTCTGTTATGTCTTTACTTTCTGTCTGCGTTTCTCTCAATGTTTTTCGCTTCATAAGAGTCTAATGAAAGGAAAAACCCTTAATGAGGAAGGAAAAACTCGAAAGAAAGTAAACAGAAAGTAAGACATAACAGACAAAAGAACTGATCTTGCTCCAGTGGACGTGGCTACACTTTCGAGCAAAAAATGTCTCAGTTTTCGAGAGAATTTCTTTTCACAAACAAGGTTTCTTTAATTCTCCATTGAAGAATGACCTCGGAAATCTTCAACACATCCCAAACAATATCCATTGAAAGTTTAATTCTGAAAGAAGACTGGAATTCCGGGCACTGTTCGATGAAATTGAAATGTTTCCCCAAAATGCGAAGTTTAAATTGACCAAAAAGCAATGATGAACATCCAGAGCTCTTCGTTGTTCCATAACCTACAGGATTCCAGAAAAGATTGTTAACCGTATTGGAGCTTTGACTCAATTTTTGCGCAATATGACTGCTTGACGATTCCTGGTCCTTTTTTGCTACAGTTTACCTTTTTTCAAAACCAAACTGTCTTTTTTATCTTGTGGGAACATTAAGGTGAAAGCCTGATAACTGCGAATCAGTTTCATGAAGCAAAAATGAATTTTCAACGAAGAAACACGGGGTGGCTGTATCATTTTTGAACATAGGAAAATCGACCTCTTCTGAAAAAATAAGCACAAAATTTTTTAGTGTTTTCGACATGGATTTGTGTTGATATCTGAACTCGCCATGAAATTTGTCACATTTTCTATCTGGACAGATTTCCAGAAACTCTATGAACTTTAAGTTTTCGAACAAATTTTAGGTGGCTGTATCATTATTGAACGCAGTGTTACAAAAATTATTAGACTCAATGCAGAAGCTCGATGGAAGTTTTAACTTTTGTTCAAAACAGCTTGTTGCAAGCCATGTTAATAATTTTCTTGACCATAAGAAGATGCGGTTACAGCTGTAGAAGTTTTAATTCTCCAACTTCAGAATTCCTGAATTTGCGACTTTCAACTTGATCGTGTAGTTCTTTTGTTTCTGCCGAAATTGTGGTCAGTACGCTAAGGTAAACAATAAAGCCAGCTCTATACAAAACAAAAACTTAGTTTCGAAAAAAAGCTTTACCCAAAGAAGTTTATCAAGCACCTTTTGGTTAAAACGCTCATTTTGAAAGGAATGCATAGATCATGAACATGCTTTTCACAATAATAGTTTCTGTGAAATTTCAAAACTGCTGCAAAAAATTTGTTATCGACTGGCATTTCGGGTCCGCATTTGGCGTCAATTTGGTTATTGAATTCCGGTTCCATGCTCATACCAAATAATTGCATGTAAGGGGTGCTGCCGAAATCCCGTATTATGTGGCGAAGTACAATCATAGCACAATTATATTATCTTCTGTTCTACGTAAGCGTGTGTTTCAGTGCCGGTGCTGCGATCTTTGGTGCCGGAGCAAAGCCTCCCCTGTTTGGTTCCTCATCGTCTTCTATGTTCAATACGTCTCATTCACTGCGTATCTCTTTGTTAGCAACACCATCCTCGCGGCAGCAGCCCCTCCATCATCTTTCGACCAGCGAGTCACAGGCAACCTCTACCACTGCTCCTGCACCATTTGTTTTCGGAACAATGTCATCTACAAATGGCACGAAACCATTTAATCTCTTTGAAAGCAAAAAAGAAGAAAGTTCCACGAAGGCGCCATTATTTGGAAGCGGACTGACCTTCGGAAACGGACCTACCACCTCCGAACAGGTTTTCGTCCTCCACTGGTATTCTCGGTGCTCAATCTAATGCCGACAGTACAGGAAAATGTGGGTTTTTCTCAAACATTTTTGTTTTATACATTCGTTTCTGATACAACTTGTTTTTTCTAAAATATTGTACAATTTATTTTCTAGCAGTAACTAATTTTTTCAAATATTTCCAGCCTTGCTTGGATCCTCGTCAGGAACAAGTCTTTTCGGCGCAGGCGGGACCACGAAGCCATTGTTTCCCACGTTTGGGAGCTCTGCAGACAAACCATTCATGGGTACCGTCAATAGTTCTGCTGAAAGCTTCAAGCCATCTCCATTTGGAGCAAATCTATCCGGCGAAGCTCAGAAGCCACCTCTTTTCGGTGCTTCGGCAACCAATTCTGTAAACAAACCACTCTTTGGTACGAATACTGCGGCTACCGCTCCTACCGCGAATGGTGGACTTAACTTTCAGTTTTGGATCGAACAGGTACTTTCTTTACAGCGGTTGTGTTACATTCATTATACATTACTGGTTATTTTTCCAGCAGCAATTCATTTGGAACGTTCAATGCTGGAAATTCCTCTACTGCCTCCATTCTTCCGTACCGTCTACGTCATCAACCACTTCTGTATTTGGAAGCGCTTCAAGTGTGGCTGATGCATCTAAGTATGACATTTAAAATACAGTGAACTTTAGTCAAAGATAACCTCGCAAAATTATATTTTAGACCCTTCCAATTTTGGTGCCACCATACCCGAACCAACATTTCAATTTGGGCAATCGACAGCTTTCAGTGGCTCGACTCCATTTCAGTTCGGCTCTTCTCAACCAACTGCTCCGGCAGCCCCAAGTAAGAGTGGTTAATGGTGCATTTGTTCATTGATAAGAGATATTATTTACTCATTCAGCTTTCCAAATTTCGGGTATTACCGCTCCAGCTGCGCCAAGCTCCAACTTCTCCTTCACGTAAGTTTTCTTTGTACTTGTTTATGAACTTACACGTATTTTATCCCGATTCAGATCAAGTGGCACCCGCAAAATGGTGGCTGCTCGGCGCCGTCTGCCGCAGCGGAAATGATGCAGTTCGCATCCTTGTAGTTGTGGTGATGCTTCTATTATATCATTGTTTACTGCCATAGGCCAAGCAAGTTTATGACCAGTGTTTCAATATTCCCGTTCATGTATTTGCGTTCCCCTGTGCGATCGGTTATGTTTTCTCTGCCTTGCCCATTCATCATTCTACCGACTCACCATCAAAGATGCGTAGGGTTTTCGCTTTGTTGTGGTTCGTACAGCTTTCGTTTGTTGTTGATGTTTGTCCTTTTCGATGAGACGTGAAACCCTTTCTTTCCTTTTTATTCACCGATCGGTGCTCTATGTGGCTCCGTGATCATTTGTAGATGTTCTATCGTTCCATGTCTTAGATTTCATGTTTTTATAGTATCTTTGATTAATTCCTTATTATGTATTCGTTTACTGTATCTAGGCGCTAACGTACGAGGTGTGCGTTTACGTTGATATCTGGGCATACGGCTCATTTCTACGCCTTGATAAGAAGATAGTTCCACGTTGGTTACCACTTGTGATCGCTTCATGATTTAATAATTTGGATTAATTGAATTTATTTGTCAGTAAGCTTGAAGAAAGTAAAATCGTTAATTGTAGTTGTGTCGCGTACTTGGAAGTGGATTTAGTAGTGCGAGCTGCCTTAGGACGATGGAGCAGGACCAGGTACAGTACCCGGTCGGGGATGGGTTCCTAAAATTCTGCATCTCTAGACGCATCACCCATTCTTGACCAAGTATGATGCCATGAACCGGAGCAGAGACGCAGAGTTTTAGGAACCCATTCCCGGCTGGGTACTGTTGCAAACGACTCCTGTTCCCTAGAATGGCGCATTGTGCAGAGAGGAACCTGCCACAAATCGAAGACTGATTTTTTAACAACTTAGATTTATTTGTTTACTCATTTGTACAAAAAGCACATGGGAAAAATACAAGAAAACAGTGCCACAACGTAAACAACACAATACAAAACATGCATTGTAAGAAATCTGGTAGAGCACTAAATTTCACTAATGAATACAATAGTCCATCCTCTAATATCTTTTCATAATAAAGATCGTAATTGTCTTTGTTTGCTCTCGCGATCAGTACGATCTAAAAATTCCAATTCGCTAGTAGTAGTTCGGTTTGGGTGAAATCTAGCGGTAACTAGCGAGAAGTACTGCTAAAAATGCGCAGAGCGACCAGTATACCTATGGACACTTCCCCCTCCCGCCTCCCCAAAAGAATCGTGGATAGGCCATAAATATCTGCTAAACTTCAATTTCAATATGTAACTGAGGCGTGATGAACATAAAATACTTCTGAGCTAGGGAGAATTTGTCATCCTGATGGCTTTTATCTCGTAAACATAGGGTTTGAGGCTGAGGATAGGCGTCTTGTTGACTTAGAAATCTGTTCAGCCAGAAATAGACTCGAGGTAAACTTCAAAATCTGCAAAGACTCGTATGGTTGCGGTCCAGAAAGCAAACACGGTAGAGAGGAGAGCAAGCCAGCCAAGGCGTACATCGAAACGAATTACCTGGTGAGGGCTCTAGTTTTGTGCAGTCATCGTTAAGACCTCGAGCACTTATGAAGCATTCCTTCGATGATTGGTGCAAGTTCTAGAGAAGTATACAAATGCCA
>MU887297.1:0-10337 GCA_036418205.1 Ostertagia ostertagi
CAGGATTCGAACAAGAGGCGCAAGAGCAGGACCCTGCATTTCTCGTAGATTGCTCATGAAATTGCTTCCTGGGAACAATTTTGCGTGGGGCTGAAGTGAAGTTGTTTTGTATCTCTTCTGTGTATTTCCTATTGTCTCGAATGTTTGAAGTTTTTCCCTTGAACGGGAAAAAACTAATCGATTTCGGGAAAGCAACAGCAACGGGGGAATAATTTGTCAACTCGGAAAAACAAAGCCGTTCGGATACCGTTCATTTCATTTCAATTACGAATCATTAGAATGCTCTGACACGCCAGGAAATAATCTCTTATCATGGAGCACAACAAGGCTTATTGCAAAAAACTGCCCTCATGGAGTAAGCAATCCGTATGGGAAGATCGAAGAATTCATTCCTATTTGCCCATTTTCTCTTTTCGATTCATTCAGTCGCCTTCCTGTTTCTTAGTCTCCAGCGCTCAAGGAAAACTCTGATGTATTCAACTTCTATGACTATCGGGATCATGTGGAAGAAAAGCTTTATTTATAGGACTTTTATCAAACCTGAACCCATGAAACCTTCGCTTTTCCAGTGCGATAACAGTCTCTGAGTAGCGATCGGCCTCGGCAGGTAGCAGCGGAAGTCTGGTATCCTAAATTTCCAAACAAGGGAAATACTATTATTATGGATGAGCGTAACGAAGCCATATTTTTCGACCAATTGGAATAAAATTTGAGAAATCGGCGTTGTGGCTCGACCGGGAGACGTTCAGTTACCCTTCTAGGTCAGGTTACCAGAGTCAGAGCTGCGCGACCATTGAAGCCTAAGGTTACGTTTGGGTTTAGGTTTAGGTCTAGGCTTATGCTTAAGCCTAGAATTGGGTTCAGACTTGGTCCTAGGTTTGCTTCGACCAGATGAATGGTATCTAAATTTTGGCTGACCTCACTGGAGACGGGAATGGAATGCCCCGTCTCGACATTGTGGTATAAGGTGCGCCATAGCTCGCTTCGAGTGCCATGTAATAAGGGACGAGGTGAAGGGCTTTCCAATACTACCCTCTCTACCCCCTTTTCTTCCTTTTTTTGTTTTCTCGCTTCAAAGTTATGAAGTTCCTTTTTCTCTCCAGAACTCCATTTCAAACCAGCAATCGAACAAATGATTTTTTTTCGTATTGTCGTCATGTAATGACAATTTTTATGTGGGCATTAATCGTTCACTACCACTTTCTATATGAAAAATTACGTCATATTGCTATGGCTGAGTGTTCTACGGACCAAATGTGTCCGTAGTGCGGAGTTCCTTACCTACATAGCTTGACGCCTACCTTGACGGCTAGTGCGCGGACTAATTCCAGGGAAAGGGTCCTCGATGGTAGGCAATTGAACAAAATTCATCTCCAGGTCCTTCCGACGCTATTTTTTTGGCCTACATCGACATCAACCTGACACGCCCTAAGCACAATCTAACTACTGAGGCCTTCACAGTGCTGAAAGCGGGATTCCGGCTAGATCTACCACCAGAGCTCAACATCTTGACAATCTCCCATGTCATTCCAGCTGTCTCGCGCTGAGTGGTCACTTCACTCGTAGATCCTTTTACCTCTTAGTAACTAATTTTTCAAAGGTTAAATTTTTATGTAGTTTGTGAATGCCCTGACGCCGGCGTGCTTTCGGTCCCTGGTGCCCACTGGTCGCATAAGCAAGCTTACGTCACATCACGCACTTTAGTAGACGTTTCTCGAAAAAATTGGTCCAATTAAGCTTTTATGAATATGCAAGCATTTTTTTTTCAGTGCTGCGCAACGAATCATCAGTTAGTCATGAAATGTCTTGGCTGAGCCGAGAGCGTAATCAATTAGGCTGTTTGCACTTCCTGGTCACTCGTAGCTATAGCCTATAACAATCTGAATTATGGCTGGCAGATTAGGAAGCTTGTTGATTGTCTGTCACTAGCAGTGCAGTGCAAGTATTTGCGCAGTAATGACGTATTTACTATAATAAATATACGCGTACGTGGCATAAACAGCTCTTGCTTCTAAAAAGGAACAGGAGGTAGGTTAAAGGTTGAGAAAATTCCTCTCTACTCAACTACCTGTACTGTATAAAAGCTTCAAAGTGAGTCTTTTCCCTTTTGAAAAATAAACTCAAAAGTATCATAGTTTTAACAATTGCGAAATCCTCTTTATATATTACATTGTAAACTGACGAAATCCTCGTCGACATGGCGAGAAGGCAGAGACCAGAGGTTAGCGGACGAGTTGCAGCGCAGGCTGTGGCGATTTGGCGTCAAGTTAAATAGAATGTACCATAGTACATCCCACATTGCACAATACGCATCTGCCACGTCACAGCTACCCGTCCCCGTCTATGCCTTCTTGTAGCGGAAGTAAGCCGTTTGGACACAGTGAGCACCTTGAATTATGATGTTCGTGCTGCAGCCACGTACAGTTTCCTCGACGCATTTTCTCCTCGTTGGGAGAGCGCAAAGAAATTGAGAAGTGGAGATGAACGGACATGAAAGTCAGTAAAACGTGACATTGGCGCGCGCCCACGTGCCAACGCCCCTACGTCGAACAGCGTTACCGGTATATACCGGCCAGGCTCTATGTTCCTGAACTTATAATCATCTACGCTTCAGCGCGTCAATGCGTCGCACAATTGTACGTGACTGCGGCAGGAACATCATAATTCACGCTGACTTCGTGTGCTCACTGTGTTCAAACGGTCAAAGTCCTCGTCAAGCGAGGGCAGCATGCTGGTAGCCGTCGCTCCTTACCCCCTCACGCACGTACCCTTGTTAGAGAACCGCTTGCTAGCAAATGCTCGCCAAACAGTGAATTCGTCACTGGCCACGCGTATTGAGGGAATACTAGAAGAATCCCAATTCTTTATTAATCCGGTAGTTGATAAGAGGAATTGAGCACCAGTCTTCTTCCTCCTTTTGGGTGGCAGGTGGCGTCGTCGTCTATTGAGCTGGATCCGCGGAGGATGGAGTATTGAAATACAGACCAATCAGCTTCTATTGAAGTAGTCCGCCGCCGGAAGAGTAGCCAGGTGCACGACCTGAATACAGATATAAGTTCGATGAATACCAGGAACAGGAAGGGCTAGAATGTTACCCGCCTTGAGGGAGGAAGCGCGTCGCAGTAGTGCGAGCTTATCGGCGCGGGAGATCGAAGCCGCGGAGACGCCGAGACGGTTTGCTTCTATTGAGGGGTTGACGAGTATATTGATGGTATTGACTGCCAGACCAGAATCACCGGATGACGTGGGGATGAAGTCCCGATGGAATCTTGATGGAAAATCTGCCCAGGGGTAATATGACGAAGCTTTTATACAGCTACGATACGTGCACATTGAATCTGTAAAACCTGTTTATATAAACACCTTTCTCCCCAAGATTCTTATGTTTTGAGAAGTGAGATTTCCCATGAATCACTTAGCACAAAGGAATGTAAACACGATTAATACTTGCCTGAATCTAAGGAAGAAGTCGCCTTTTGCGACAACTCTGCAGTGGATTGAACTAGGGATCGCTGTATGTAGCTGGAGTGGAATTGTGAGTTTCACCCATGTCCCCGTGCCAGGCAACCTCAGCCCTAGTAATGGAAGCGGTTGAAGCAAACAAGCCTGTCATAAAGTGTTTACCTAATAGGACGCAAAAACGGCCCACTAAATTCGTCCCGCGACACTCCACGTCAAAGTATAAACGTATGGATTGCACTTCTTTGCCTCCAAAAAAACCTCGGCCACGAGGGCGTTTACCGCAAATGAAGAGTTACATGCGCTATCCTTGGAAACGAAGGCTTGTGCTAGAATGGACATGTGGTAAGTGGCGCCACTCCCGGCTGCGAAGTGAAATTTCGGAATCGAATCGGCTTCTAGGCAGGGTCAGCCGTGACGTTCGCACATTTTCAAAAATTTCGCGACCCTCCTCCTTTAGGGGGTCTCGATGTGACCCACCACCACCACCATGAGACTCAAGAAGTGCTCCCCCAACACGATCCACCCCTTCTTTCCTACCTTGACCCACCACCCTCGCCATCATGGCTGTTTCTATAGTAAATATTTGATTTCTGAGGACCAGTTGACACAGCACAACTCCGCTCCACGCTTCCCCTTTCCCTCCATCCCTCTAAACCCAAAACGGCCGAGTCGAGCTGTTGTTTTTCTTTTCTGCTCCACCCATCCCACCTCACACTGCACCACTTACATCCACCAAATCCCTAAAAAACCCTATCTGAATCGCCTCACCATTCGCTAAGCAAATTACTCATCCCACCCTGAAAGCGACCCTTTCCCCTTCCCAAAACCACAACTGTGACCCCCTCGCTCGAATATTCGAACGCACGTGCCCTGTCTAAGAGTCCCCTTTAGTTACCTGAGGCATCAAAAATCACTGAGGTCCCCCGTTGATGTGAGTCGGGAAATCGCCATGTTGGAGCGCGCCTAGTCTTTCCTGTGAACAAAACTACTTATTTGTGGCTCAATTCTCCTACTCTAACCTCTTTCCACCTCGTGGACGCAGTCAAATCAATCTTTCTGCTGAGTAGGTGAATTACTATTTGTCATGTTAGCCGCGCATAAGTCAATTTGTTTCACTTATATAAAATTCATGAGATTGGAACACGAAGCAATAAATGTCGTTCTCTGAGCAGGGACACATATACAGCCAGCTGGCTATATGTAGTAGTCCCATAATAATAAATCAAATGTTACTCTAAGCAAACCAGAGATCGGGATTGAGAACCGGATGGAAACTAGTGCCAGTCAGTGAATGATTCGAGCCTTCCCGAAACTGCTACAGATCACCCTCATCATCTACAGTCGCGGGCGACGTCACGAGAATGTCACGACTCACTATAATACATTAAGGACAGGGTCAAGCATAAGCTTTGGAGCACCGGAGCTGAAACTTGTTCGTGGCATGGCTGCGATCTGCACTCGCGACCTTGTGTAGCCCATTTAAACAATCTTTCCCCTTTGGCGCTGGTACGCTCACTCTTGCACCCAAATCATTTCTTGTCGAACAGGAAACAACGTCCAATGAATGTGGTTTTGCAGCAAGAACGGTATTGAGCTGGAACTTTTGAAGTGTTCTACGCCTGAAAACTTCCTACGGCAACAAACGCATCTCTGGAAGTGCTTTCAATTAATCGGGTCACGTGATTTAATTTCCTCGGGCACATGTTGGTCCTCTAGGAAGCTGCTGGATCATTTCCTAGAATTCCTACTCCTTGTGATGTGACTCTTGCTTCAAAAAAGCCTCTGATAAAAAATACAGCTCCGGGTGGTCCGTGAAGGCTGTTCACTCCTGCAGATCTCAGATCGTTCATGTACGTTTAGTCATCGGCTTCGACTTGCTGGGCTTACTGTCGGTATGCGCCATGCGGCTCTGTTGCATCGATAAACCATAGCATTAGCAGGTTGAAATTTCGGTGTCGAACATTCCAGAATTCAGTTTTTTTCCTCTGGGGGAAGCCGCCAGTTGAATACACATACCGAATGTCTGAACTAAAAAATGAACGAGAAAATGGACCAAGAAACGGTTACAATATCTTCACACTCAAATCGCGGTTGTGGGAATATATTGTATTGGCTTTAGTTTCACCTTCCCCTATTACGTTCTTACTACGACCAGTTTTTCGTTCAATGTACCCTATAGGTCGACCGACAAGTGTTCGACAAGGGATAGGAAATCATACCTGAATTCCAGGGACAGAAATTGTATTTAGTGGATCAGCAATTCAGAGGCGGCTCTCGATTGTGTGGAAATACTCTTTTTTGAGATTGGGAATTATTCAGTAAATATTTCTTGAATATTTTGTGAGCTTTTCCAAATTTGTGGTATTTTTCTCGTTTTGACTGTTCCACGAACCTTCCTATGCGTTGAGACTGAGCAAGTCATTGAGGTGATTCGTTTCCATGAAATAGTAACTATTTCAAGTGATTTTGTGTAACTTCAACTTCGTGTTTCCGATTCCATGAAACCCGGCAGAAAAAAAACCTTGGGACCACAATAACAAATAGCATGAGAAATATTGCATGGGAAACACGTGTATGTGAAATCGGAATAAGATTCGAAAAGCAAAACAAATCCTCACGAAAGCCGCGTCAGTCTTACTGCGATTCCGACCACTTCATTCTTTCAACACTTCCAGATAGACCAAGCTAATCTGAACTTTAGCTACTGAGTTTTCCCATAAATCAGCAGCAATATTGAACTTCAGATTTATGGTTGAATTTTATTTAGCAATTGAGATTCACATGGCTCGTTTTCACCGTGTTTTTCGCAGCAGTTCATGATTACGCTGAGGTTGGGTAAAAGGTTCGGCTGCAGTCGAGGCTCAAACTCGTACTTACACGGTGCCTGAAGAGTATAGGCATGATTTTAAGGGTTTGGTCATTTTGAACCGGTTTTTGAATCACTGCTGTCATTTATGAGCTAATGATTACATAACTATACGGCTGCTACAAGAAATGTGTTCATCTACAGTATCAGAGGAAAATATTTGCCGAAACGGTTTTTGTGCATTGCTTTTTCTCACTTGGCAACAGGTAGTGATTATTTTTAAGGGGAAAGTCTCCTATCCAAAGGCGGAGTGTACGATTATGACATCATTGAACGTCGTCGATGGACTAAACCCCTCAGCGCGCTGGGGTGAGCATTAAGACCGCCGTTCAATCACCAGTGACGCTGCACCAATGGCGTTTAATGACGTCATCAGAACCGCACCGCTCCCATCCATGGTGATCACTGCCTGATGCGGAATCCAGCCTTCTATCGCTGAGCTACAAGCGCCTCGAATGCTTCATAAGTGATCGTCAGGCCGCGAATGCCACTGCTAGAAGCTTATTCATCTGAGTCAGGTCCTCAGAAAGCTGCGAAAAACGTAACTCATTAATGCGCTTTTCAATTTCTCAAACTGCTTGCACTATTCATGTTCATTGGAGCAGAGAAGCTTCAGGGGATAGCCGAGCAGAAGATTAATGAATAGGGAATTAAGCCTCATTCGGGGGGAAGTCGGCTGATGGGATAATAGGACAGTTCGCTTTTCACGAAGTTTCGGGCAGCATCAAGAAAGTGACAAAGTTCTCCATCGCCCACTCCACCTCCGCCCAGCAGATGTTTTGGATTGTTCAAAGACTATGAGAGTAGGCGTGTCACCGAGTATTTCAGATGGCAGCTTGGTTAGGAACGAAGAAGAACAGGCTGTATAGCTGCCGGATGCTTGTGCAACCAGCTCTGCTATTCGCCCATTCAGCTTCTGACTGACCTACACTTTTCACTCCTCGGAAAACGGTCCGAGGAATTTGAACTAGTTCTGAATTAACTGAGTTGATGGTTATAAATGTGTCGTAGGTGAATCCTCATAGGACTTTGTTTGAGAATGTTATTCTGCAGACCTAACACTTCTTCTTCTCCCTAGCGTTAGTCCCGCGCAGTCGCAGGGTCCGCTGTCTTTGTCAGTCGTCGCCACTTTAGTCTGTCCAGGGCGTCCTCTGCTGTGGCCATGACTTCACTTAGATCCTTCTTGATCACGTCTCTCCACCTCTTCTTTGGGGCTCCTCGCGGTCGCTTGCCTTGCACTTCGAAGCCCATCGCTTTCTTGATCGGATGATCCTCTGGCCTCCTCAGCACGTGCCCATACCATCGGAGGCGCTGCTCTCGCATCTTCAGCTGGACAGGAGCAGTCTGCATGACCGCCCTGACATCCTCGTTCTGACCCTGTCCAGCCGCAGGCCCACCTCAGCATCCTCATCTCAGCGGAGTGAAGCTGCCTTTCGTGATTCTTGTTCAGGGGCCAGCACTCGCTGCCGTATAGCATCGCAGGCCTTACTACTGTCCGTACACCTTCCCTTTGAGCGTTCTGGAGCACCTTCGATCGCAGAGGATTCCAGTGGACTCCCTCCATTTCATCCATGCAGCGTTGACCCGAGCCTTCACCGCCTGATCCACACTGCCATCAGCTGCCAGATCGCTCCCAAGGTAAGAGCGTACCCTGGATGATCCTCATTTTCTCGTTCTCCAGCCTTCAGATTTCCTGAGACTTTTGGCTTTTCACCTGAAAGGAAACGGCCATTGCAAGGTGCGGGACATCCCCTAGGACAAAGCCTGGAACTCCGAAGGAAATGAAAATCGCTTACTTCGATCACGATTTCAACAAGAAAGAGATCGTTAGTTCTTGAATGCATTGCCACCACGATGCCCCCGTCTCTTGCGATATCGCCCAGAAAACCTTTCCAGAGGCTTTCTCGTGGTTGTGAATCTCTTCAGAAACATTTCCCCTCATTTATTGCCCGTGTCTCCTTTCGTTGTGCAGAAGGAGACGCAGAAAATCCTCTGTAAATATTAATGGGTAGGGCAAAAGAATACACGGCATCAAAAAAGTTCCCATCAAACATCAAACTGCCTTCTCTTCACCTCTTCGTAACGCTTATTCTGGCTGTTCTAACACACCTGCTCGCTAGTCCTTCGCTTCGTGTTCTCTTCTATCTGTCAGCCTACCTTTCTATCGACCCACTCATCCTTCTTTGTATAGTTCTGCTTTTCGGAGTTTCTGTCATTGAGATCACTGCACTCATTAGCTTCTCGAAGGAGGGGCTCCTGACCGATTTTGAATAAAAACAGTGCGCCGTTTCTAGCTCTTTTCGCCACCGCTCATGGTCAGGAGCACAAGTTGTTGACAGAAACGTGCAGAATTGCTGAGGGAGCCAATTTCGTCTCTGTCTGTTCAATACGGTTGTGGTCGCTTAGGTGTGCCCTTTTTCTTACATACTCTCAAATGCGAGTGCTCACGCGCTTCAGAAGGAGCCATAAGTGAATGATCACGTAATTTTGTTTTACATCAGCCTAAACAGGCGGAAGTGGTGTAGTGACAAGTGGCGCGCTTACCACGCGAGCGGTCCGGGGATCAAATCCTGGGTCGTGAGTCGCCCGGGCCAACCAAGCCTTCCATCCCTCCGGGGTCGGTTAATTGGTACCAGACTTGTCTGGGAGGATAAAAACACTGACTTGAACATCGGCTGGCCCCCGCAAGTCATTGTATAGGCCACATCGCATTCAAATGCCACTACGAATGTACAAATGGAAGTAGAATGCGTGCCGCATCCCAAAAAGGGATTGATCAACGGCAAATGCTTTATCCTTTATGCCTTTATGCTCGATATGAGAGGTAAGAGGGGAAAAAGAAAGAATAGAAATAAGAAGAATAGAAAGCGTAAGAATAGCAGAAAATTGGGCAGGATATGGGCAGAATATGCGAAATGTAGGACACCTCCGTTCCTTATCAAACGCGTGCAACTTCAAATGAGTCGTTGGCATATTATAATTATCCCTACTTTATGGTTAGGCCGCGTTCATAGTTCGCGACTCGGGAGATTAGGATAGTAGGCGACAGGATATTAGGATAGTAGTAGAGTAGGAGATTGCGCTGACAAGATTGGATACGTATCGATTGAAATCGCTGGAGAGTAGTAGATTGGGCGACTTCAAGCGAATAGATCAATACATATCTAATCTTGTCAGCGCACTATCCTAATCTACTACTATCCTAATCTCCTACTCTACTACTATCCTACTATCGTAATATCGCAATCTACTACTCTCCAGCGATTTCAATCGATACGTATCTAATCTTGTCAGCGCAATCTCCTACTCTACTACTATCCTAATCTCCCGTCAATACATATGTTTTTCATTGTCGCGTACTATCCTAATCTCCGGAGTCGCGAACTATGAACGCGGCCTTAGAGCCCAAAGGAGGAGGACTAATGATAAGGGTAAGGTACCAAGGAGTGACCTCTCGAGCTAGATTTTCACCTCCTAATTCTCTCGCGTTTTCGATGGTTTCTCTTGCTTTGTCTACCATTTTCGGTTCACTCCACATTTCTCCCATCGCTATGACGCGCTTTTATACACCAGTTTTAGCCCTGGGCTGGTATTTGAACATTTATGTGCCTCTCTATTTTCAGCTGCATCAGGCTAACCCATTCAGGTCGGAAAGTGTACGGCTGGCTTAGAGCAAAGCGATTATAATTTTTTTCAGCCTTGAAATTGTTCGCATAACTGCACTATCAAGCTCGTTTGGAATTCAGTTCAATTGGAGAATTCGTTTAATTTTCTGGCAATAGACCACCCACTTATGCGGTGACGAAATGCGTCATTTGCTTTATTCGCCTCAAAAGAGCATTTCCATTTGAAATTGAGAGAGCTCTGATGACAATCGGTTTTCTGCGAGAATTTGACATTCGACAATTATGTACATATAAAATATTAGCTGACCCTGCGACTGCACAGAACTATCGCCGGTTAGATGAAAAAAAATTTACTATAAATATAAAAGGAGCTTGAAATGAAC